>JAFVLL020039301.1:0-13118 GCA_021397915.2 Tor tambroides | reverse complement strand
AGGCTCTGTACTGAGTTCTCACTCTAGCTTTTAAAGTGCACATAAATATTTGAAAAACATGTCTAAACTGATAAAAAAAAAAACTGAAAAAGCTAAGAATTCGTAAAGCTGATTAAATGGTCTGGTTAATTTGCATTTACACATGCATTTGTATAGGTTTACTTGTATATTAAATACCATTAGATTACGGTTTTGCCTTTAATTATACTCAAACTGACACATACTGCAATTGCAACATCAGGAACATTAGATTTAGCCATACAATCTTAACTATGTTTAAATGGTTAACTGTGTTTAAAAAGTTTAAAAGAACAGAATTTATTTGAAACAGAAATCTTTTGTAACTTTCTAAATGTCTTTACTGACAATTTTGATCAATTAAATGCAACCTCTTTTCTTTCAAAAATACATCTTGTCGCCGCCAATAGCCTCGTGGTTAGTGCGCCGACATATAGCGCAACTGTGCTCACGGTGACTCGAGTTTGATTCCCGTCTCGAGGTCCTTTGCCGATCCCGCCCCCCTTCTCTCTCCACGCAATGCTTTCCTGTCAGCTCTCTACTGTCCTGTCCCAATAAAGGCAGAAAATGCCCATAAATATAACTTTAAAAAAAACTATGTACACCTCCACTTTCTAGAACATTGCATCTATCACATTGAGGTCAAAGTGCCGTGTAACGCTTGGCAGGCACTGGGTCAGATTCTAAAAAAGGAGCGACACTGAATGTGGTTCATTGATGCACTAGACACTGATTGGCTGTGAGTGACAGAAAGAAACAGGACAGGTGTGAATGGGAACTGGGAGAAACCCAGCAGTTTGACAAAAAAGATCTGCTTCAGAAGACGGAGAAACAGCTGTTTTAGAAAAACATCTGTCATCAGATTTCCCAACATCCCTGGAGCACACGCACACATACACACGCTTACAAATGCCACACACACACATACACACGTGCACGAGATGTGGGAAAGACTCCCGTAAGAGTGTGTGAGATATCGCCCTGTCAGCAACACTCACAAACACCCACACACACATCTTCATTTCAGCCGTCAATACTTTGGGCGCAGCAGGAAAGACACAAAGTGAAGCAAAAGAGAGTCAATAGCTCTTCATTGATTCAGCATTGAGATTGATGTAGTCTGAATGTCATACTCTAACATTCACAACACAACTTCCTAGTCCACCTAGAGCATTTAAACTAAACTGCAAAAAATGGGATTTTTAGATTTTTAAATTCATCATGATTATGATGTCATAAGCTCATTAACATATACCCGCCCACATTTACGTGCCGTATTCAGCAGCTTGACTGACATTTCGCATCCCATTTCATCTCATTATCTCCAGGAACCAGGGACTCTTCTCTCTCTTTTAACCCTTCTTTACTTTAAAACGCAAAGTGTTTAAGGTGATATTTCTCTCTCATTGTCAGATTGTGAATGTAACGGACACTCGAATCGCTGCAGTTACATCGACTTCCTGAACATAGTCACGTGTGTGAGCTGCAAACACAACACGCGTGGTCAGAACTGCGAACACTGTCGCATGGGCTTCTACAAAAACACCTCTGCAGAGCCTGATGATGAGAATGTGTGTATCGGTGAGTAACAGTGTACGTTTTATATCTGAAATGTGCACAAATGTGCAAAATAAATTAAATCACTGGCTCAAGCAATACTGTATCTCAAACAGTATGAATGGCATTAGCAATGCCAAGGTCACAGGTTCAATTCCCAGATGCTAGAACTAATAAAAAAGGTCAAAACCCGTTGAATTTAACTTTAAGAAATTATGACAGAAATATAGTACCATTTTACATTACAATGTACATCTCAAAGTAATAACTTTTTTTTTTATTTAAACCTCTTTTGTGTAGGTTTCTTTTCCAAAAATTAAAAAAGAATTTTTCAATGTTCATTTGCTCAAATTTTAAAAGATTAATTAAATTGTTTCTTTAAGCCTTGATTTGATTACCACCATTTCTGATTATAAATGTGTACAAAATCAAGTAATAGTAAAACAGAATTTCTGAATAAATAAATAAAAATAAATAAATAATTGGGGGAAAAAATCACAGGGCTCTATTATTGTAAAAAATTGTAATTAACAAATTGTTAAAGTGTTATGAATTCAATTAATTAGACATGCTTTTTAATTATTAAAATTTTATTAAACCATTCAAACAAAATTCAGAAAAAAAATATCATGAAAAACACTGAATTTGAGAAAATGAAAACATTTATAGGACCCAGAAATGTTTTATTAAAGTCTTGTTTACTATTTTTTTACTTGTTTCTTTCAACTTTTAATAAGTTGTTTTTGAATTGTATAAGTTTCATGATTTCATTTAATTAGACATGCCTTTTGATACCTTTTGAAAAAGAAAAAAAAATGAATCCTGAAAAATTAAAGCAAACAAAACATAATTTGTGAAAATATAAAACAGAATTTGAGAAAAATTAAACTGATTATCATTGGGCCCTTCTATAAGCTGTTGTACATGACCTTAATAGAATGCAATATTGCACTTATTTATTGCCAATTACTGCAGAGTGAACCATACTTGATGAAATTAAATATTTACAATTACAAAACACAAAATTACAACATTTAATGCATCCACTAAGGCTGTAAAAGTAAGGAGGGTAGTGCTATACAATGCACGGTCTTTGGTGGCTGATTCATTTTGTCAGTTTTAGACACAAAAAGCAATTCAGCAAAAAAAATGACTCAGATTATGAGCGTTAATCTTTAAAGAGCGCCTGTCCCAGCAGTCAGGAATCTGCATTCAAAAAAAAAAAAAAACTAAAGGAGACAGGAAATCCCTCTAATTGAAACAGAAGAGACATGGAGAAAAATACTAAGGACGTAATCAGTAGAAAGTTATACACAGACAACTGAATAAGGGAAGAAAGAAAGAAAAAATGCAAGATGAAACAAAACTGCGCTGGACGCCACGGTCAGCAAAGTTAAACTGCAACATTATCATCCTGGGAGCATCATATTAGAGATTCCCAGCGGTCCTCAAATAAACTTCCAGAAATAAACCCGGATGTGACAGCTCTTAAATCAGCGCGACGCTGAGAGTACCAGGATGGAGAAGGGAGTCCATCTGCTGCATGAGGAGGCAGGGCGCGGGGTAAATGAAAGCGTGCTGTGAAGTCAGCACAAATGAACTCGCCCTCATCGGGTGTGTGCCAGGTGCCAACATGGCACAGGGTCAACACCAAGATCTCCATGAGGAGAACATTTACCTCATCCTGAGTTCACAATAGCACTGAGTTTACAGTGTCTATTTTCAGGAGTTCTCACGGAAGTGCAGTAATTCATTCTAATGCAGTTGGCTGCAGCCCAGTGCAAAATACTGATGTGTATAAAAATATCGGTAGATAGTTTCTAAAAATAAGAAAATATCATAATGATTAATTTGCAGCAACCTTACACTATAAAATAGATGCATTCCAGGAAATTGTTTTTTTGTTTTTTTTTTGTGCAGTGTATGCAAAACTTCATGACATGACCTTTTTAAAGGCTTTTTGCAATTATTAAGACATTTTTTTAAATTTATTTTATGGGCTTTTTATGCTAAATGATTTTTAGCAAAACCAGCTAAGTGATTTTTTTCTTGCACACTTTGTTGATATTCTTTAACTGTTCACAAAATGCATAAAAACTAAACAGTACCATTAACATTCACAATTAAAATTTATAACGATTATTACCAATTTTAAAGAAACGAAGTTTAAAGAAATTTTCAAGCATTTCCTACTGTTAATTAAGATATAGTGTGAAGCATGTTCATTCAGCTTATAAATACGATCTTTCCAACATAGCTTGAACACAACATAAAACTATACTGTTGCTCAATATTAGATGGTCAACCAATATATCGGCCGATATTTGGGATTTTTTATTTTGACAGCACTATAACGGAAGATATATGAATGCACAGAACTCCCATTCTTCATTAGTTTATCGCCATATTGTTCATCGGCCACCCTGCTCTCTAAGATATCAGCAACGGCCATCAAAACATCCACATTGGTCGACCACATCTCAATATAAACAAATAGCATATTTATTCTTTCTAACCACAAAAAAGCAACTACGCAATGCAAACAAAGCTTAAGTATGCACTAAGATGACATTTTTATGAATAAATATAACGGCCTCAAGTGCATGCAAGAAAAATCTATGTCACATGTGCATAGCAACATTAATGCATGCAGAACCGCCAACAGAAAAAAAAAACAATTAAATAAGGAAACCACTGAGCCTTTCTGGCACATGCAATGTTTTAAAAGTTCAACCCTTCTCCCCCTAACTAATTCTCTCTCTTTCTTTTCAGAGTGTAACTGTAATACGTTGGGCTCGCTGCACGACCGCTGTAATGGTACCGGCTTCTGTCAGTGTAAAGAGGGCACTACCGGAGTCAAATGTGATGACTGTCTCTCCGGTTACTATTGGAAACAGGGCTGCTTCCGTAAGTACCTCCCAGATTCATTAACCACTTCCTAATCAGACTTCATTCAACTCTCCAATCTAATTAACAAATCAATGTCAAAGTGTGCAATCGCCTCTCCATTCTCCTCAGCCAATTTCAAGTTTAAATCAGATATTAATTGGCTCAGTCTGTTACAAGGCTTTTGTTTCCAAGTCATAAGTTTTTACACCGTGGAATTAAAGCGGCGTTAATTCTACTTTTGAATGACAGAGAAAGGAGAAAGATGCTTTAAAGGAATAGTTCACCCAAAAATTAAAATTTGCTTACCTTCAGGCCATACAAGATACAGATGAGTTTGTTTCTTCATGGGAATTTAGAGAAATGTAACATTATATCACTTGCTCTGCATTGAATGGGTGCCGTCAGAATGAGAGTCCAAACAGCTGATAAAAACATCACAATAATCCACACCACTCCAGTCCATCAGGTAATGTCTTGTGAAGCCAAAAGCTGTGTGTTTGTAAGAAACAAATCCATCATTAAGATGTTTTTAACTGCAAACCATTGCTTCTGGCTAAAATACAAGTCTATAATCCATAATACTGCTTTCTCCAGTGAAAAAGTCATCTTGTCTGAATCAGAAGAGAAATATACACAGATCAAGCACTGTTTATAAGCCAAAACAGTCCAAAACAGCTCTAAACAAATATATTTTGTTCTGAGAGGACAACAGGGGATGAACAAGCGTTATTATGGATCATTTCACTTCACAAGACGTTAACTGTTGGATTTCTGTGGAGTCTGATGGAGTTGTGTTGTGGAATATTGCTTAAAATGTGTAGTCACACCATCTACCAGCAATGTAACATTTTGACACTGGGCTACTAGTGACCATTTTACTTTTTGTTTAAAAAAATGACAGTTTCTGATTCAAACATTGGAATTTGTTCAGAGTTGTATAGCACAAAAAAGGGGTGTGGTCTCATAATGAAGAGGGTGAGATTCATTTGATTTGACAGGAGTCTGACCCCTTATCACGATGCATTAGATATTTACCACACATCAAAACAGCATATTACTGGTGTCTAATGGGTTTGGCTATTTGTGTATTCAAATGATGTGCTGCCATGCAGAGTCTAAGCAGCCCTTGTTCATTGAAAACTGGTTTGTGGGGTAATGATCACATTTGTACCTGGATTCCCATGGTGATTTTAGAAGCCCTGTGCACAGCGTTTTCCCCGTGATCCATCTTTAAGATGAAACAGGCCCATGGCCAGAACTGCTAGCACTGTGAGAAGGAAAAACAGAGGAGAATCCATTAGGGACACACTTCCGGAGCTGGATTAGTCACTTTCTTCAAATAGATTTGTTTTGTTCTTTGGTTAAGTGGATCTGCATGCAGCGAGTATTTACTGGCTCTAGTGAATGCAGAGGATGAGCCGTTTGGTTAAATGGAGTAAGTTTTTACATAGTTTAGGCAAGTCTTTAAGAACTTTTTGTATTACTATCTCATGACCTTTTCAGTTTTGCAAAAAAAAAAAAGACCATTTAACCCTTCACATACAGTCTTTTCCTGGTTTAGAACGGCACACTTCAAGCTTAATTAATTATCTGTATTATACACAATACACTGCCTACTATTTTTAAAGTTTTTTTCATGGGAGTTGATTGGCACTGAGTGTTATTTTTTCACAATTTGCTTGTTGCAGTTCACTGATTGGTGGAGATTTACCTGTAGAATCATGTAGTTTTTCACTCGGAAAAACACTGAAATCTTATACCATCAAAAAAATAAAAAAAAAATATATATATATATATATATATAAATACTGTGACAAATATTACTTACCATTAATTCTTCACTCTGAAAATGGAAGTCAAGGCGAACATGATGCACTGTGGGATTCAGTGCTCAGTGCTGTGTAATGTAGTAGTAGGTCATCCAGGTATTACATGCATAGTGTATACTGCAGAAACAGAAAAAGTATATGGTAGTATGCTATTCTGAACATAGCCATAGTCATCCTCCTCTTTATCATTTTCTGTCCTTTCTCTCACACACTCACTCATTGTTCACTGCTGAGACAGTTTGGGGTCAGGTGTGCAGCACCTGGTCTCATTAGTACCCAGACTTCTGCGACCCATTGTGGCTTTTTAATGACACCAGACGCCCATGTTAAATATGACACAGATACAAGCCACTAAGCAAATGATCGTGGCTCTGTGTGTGTGAGAGAGAGAGGCACTGCACTACACTAGCGGCCAAAAGTTTGGAATAATTTAGATTTTGATATGTTTTTGAAAGAAGTCTCTTTTGGTCATAAAGGTAAAAATATCACAGATAGAAATTGTTAAGTATATTTACAACTTAAAAAAACTGTTTTCTATTTAAGTATATTTTAAATGTAATTTATTCCTGTGATCAAATCTGAATTTTCAGCATCATTACTCCAGTCTTCAGTGTCACATGATCCTTCAGAAATCATTCTAATATGCTGATTTGTTGCTCAAGAAATATTTCTGATTATTATCAATGCTGAAAATAGTTGTGCTGCTACATATTTTTGTGGAAACCGTATTTCATTTTGTTTTAGCATTATTTAATGAATAGAAAGTTCGAAAGAACAGCATTTATTTGAAATAGAAATCTTTTCTAACATTATGATTGTCTTTATTGTGACTTTTGATCAATCGTTCTGGCTGAATAAAAAGGTATTGTATCATGGTTTCTACCAAAAAAAAAAAAAAGTGAAGCAGCACAAGTGTTTTAACATTGATAATAATCAGAAATGTTTCTTGAGCAGCAAATCAGCATATTAGAATGATTTCTGAAGGATCATGTGACACTGAAGACTAAAAATAATAAATCACATTTTTGAAATAGAAAATAGCTCTTTTAAATTGTAATAATATTTCACAATATTACCGTAGTTTTGATCAAATAAATGCAGAGAATTAAAAAAATCTGAATTATTCCAAACTAGTCTAAGAAAAACAGGGTGTGTTTGCTTGAACATAACATAACTCGTACATAACTTTTTCTCCACAGCGAATGTGTGTGATGATGAGTTACTCTTGTGCCAGAACGGGGGGACGTGCGTTCAGAATCAGCGCTGCAGCTGTCCGCCGGACTTTAAGGGTGTTTTGTGCCAACAGTCGCGCTGCGACGGAGGCAAAAAGTGCAACGGTGCCAGCGCACTCACACTGAGCCTGGCACTTCTGCTCTGCCCGCTCCTCGCCACCCTGCTGGGCTCCGCCGCCTCCTGAGAGACCCCTGCTTCCCCACCAGCAGGCACCGAGAGGGCCAGATGCTCAGCATCGCCCTCTACAGGGTGCAGAACGCCCTGCAGGACAACAAGAACGAGAAACAAAGACTCTGGAAGAGCAGGAAATCAATGGAACTCAAAATGTGCGCCTCACATATACCCTGAGGACGAATAATACCAAAAAACACATACACTACACACACAATATCAACAAGAAGTGAGCTTCTTGTGCAATAGCTGCGAAATGTAATACAAACAGCACTTCCTTCACTCTGATTGGTCAATGTAGGGGGCGTGTTCTCACAGTGATCGGAGACTGTATGATGTTTTCAGGCAAGGTCCGGCTTAACGTTTTTTTTTTTACACTCCCTCGCTGCAGTTTTTATCATTCAGATGTATGTAACGAGCGCTCACTGTTATTCGCTAAAAAGCAAAGATTTATGATATTATTGTAATATTTGTTATATCATGACTATTAAGATTTTAGGCACTGTACTGCTGGTTGTTATAGGAATGTCTGTTGCCACAGATAGAGATCATTGATATTTACCAAGTATTGGGGACACGAACACGCTATTCAACTCGCAAAAGAAGATATCTAATCAAATGGAATTATTATAAACCCACATTATTTGACTATTTTTGGTAGAGAATATTTTTGCTTTGGATCTATATAAGAGGCAAAAGGTTTTATTACACTGTAAACTTTACAGCACACTATAGTACGAGAATCTATAAGGTAGAGTTTACACTGTCAGGTATTACGGAGGATGAATTTACGTGCTAAATGTACCAAGCAGAATTTATTAACTGAAATGTATGGGATGGGGTTTATTACACTTTATGGTGAACAGATTTACAAAACTAAAAGAATTGAATGAAATTTTACGACACTGTAAACATTACAGTAAATGTGACTGTTACTTGGCCATGTTTGGGTTGTTTCTGTGTGGATCATTTCTTCAGCACTACATAAAATCAGATTTCATAACAATAACTTTAAAAATACATCATTTCAGCATAATTCCAATTTATTCCAATTTTAAAACTCACTCTTTATCAACTGTAACTTTTAAGAAATAAATATGCTTGTGTTGTAATTTAAAACATATTACTGTAAATGGGAATAAAAGGGTTTTCTTTGCTATAAAAGGAAAGTAAAAACCTGAAATGTGACCCTGGACCACAAAACCAGTCTTAAGTGTCAATTTTTCAAAATTGAGATTTATACATCATCTGAAAGCTGAATAAATAAGCTTTCCATTGATGTATGGTTTGTTAGGATCGGACAATATTTGGCCGAGATACAACTATTTGAAAATCTGGAATCTGAGGGTGCAAAAAAATCAAAATATTGAGAAAATCTCCTTTAAAGTTGTCCAAATGAAGTTCTTAGCAATGCATATTACTAATCAAAAATGAAGTTTCGATACATTTATGGTAAGAAATTTACAAAATATCTTCACGGAACATGATCTTTACTTAATATCCTAATGATTTTTGGCATAAAAAAAAAAAAAGGATAATTTTGACCCATTCAATGTATTTTTGGCTATTGCTACAAATATACCCCAGCGACTTAAGACTGGTTTTGTGGTCCAGGGTCACAAATTATTAACAGTAAAAAAAAAGAGAGAAGAGGATGGAAATAAAGAGTGGTAATGTACATGAGGGTGTAACTGAGTTCTTTTTTAATATCAGTATGTTTTGATATTGTCCTACAGATTAGAGTAATTTCATCAAACAATATGTAATACTGTTCATGAAATATTGTTCAAACAATATTTCATCAAACAGCTAATAATACCATAAAATACTCACTGGTGTTTTCCCTCCAGGATGATGTCACTTCCTATTGGATGATGTTAAGGAAATGGCTTTTGTTAGTTAAAAGCATTTTACAAAAGATTAAGAGTATAGAAAGTGATATTGGAGAAAAAGTAAAAACCTATATTTATTACAAATTAAACAAATAGAATTTTGTTTGAAAAGGGGAAAAAATAATAGTTTAGCACTTTACAAACTAGTGCAGCACCAAGGACATTAAGAAAAATTGCAACATGCACTTAAACCAACAGGTAAAATAATTTAAAATTCACTTAATTTATTATTGCAACTACAAAAGCTAATATGTTAACTAATATGATTTCCATCATTCAAAAATTGTGAGTTTATTATTTTATCCACTATATTAAGGGGTCTTACTGTATAATTGGTAACAAACGAAACCAGTATTTTCAAAAAAACAAATGCATTTTGTTTGTAATAATTTGATTTAAAAAGGAGAAAAAAATAGAAAGACCTGGAATATTTCTTAATTAATTGTCAGTTTATCATTTTACAAATTAGTAAAGAGCGGGCAATGACGAAAATTGCAGCATGCACTTAAACCAGCAAACAAAATGATTTAAAATTCATTTCATTATCATATTCTGACTACAGAAGCTACCTAATATGATTTCTAGCTGTAAAAATTCAGAGTTATTTCATCCACTATATTAAGACAGCATGGTACGAGTGACCCAATCAAATCTTCTACTGGCTCTTATATAACAGTCGTAGAGGAACCCAGAGAGATTTTTATATTTACTTTGGTCTATGCGGTCACCGGCTTTATGAAATATCTGAAAATGACACCCGAGCCAGTGAGACAACAAACAGGACGCTGCTCCAATAATGTAAAATTACAACAAAAGCAAGATTCCGGGCCTTGCTGACCCGGCATCTCTCTGACAAGAGAAAAATGCTGCGTCACGTCACAGCAGCAGAGTGTCCTGCACCTGAGAGGATCAAGCTCTTACCTTAGTCAGCGGGCATTGATTACCTTCCTCAGAATATCAATAATGCACACAGAGAGGATACGTCAAGATGGGTCTTTATGAGTCCAAAGCTTCATTCTCACCACCTTTAGATAGAAACATGATTTGAATCATGAAGCACACACAAACAAGGTCATAATAGGTGACCGTGGGAATGAGAGTGGCTAAATTACCTTATTTAACCCATAATGATTTTAAACAATAGCAAATAAATAATAGCATACGCCATTTAAAGTAAACTTATTGCAAATGTGGGTAAATGAAAAAATACCATCTCTTTATCATGGATCCACCACAAAACCTCCTAACAACACAAAATTTCGTCGTAGATGTTTTTCTGTGTAAATCTCTGAAGGTTTCTACTGAGGTTTTTGGCCACGCATTGTGTGGACCTGCACAGTCCTGTTTTAGGGAGTATAATATACAGTCGCTTGGCGCTGAAACTGGGGCAAGTCAAACTGGTGTAAACCTAAAAACTTTGTGCGCCCCCTAGTGGTGAAACAGACACTGCACATTTTACTTCTACTGCCCACATTTTAAAAATGGGTTTCTTCCCTCTCCTCAAGTTGTCTTTATTGTTACACACAGGGTTCAAATCTGTGCAACATAAACTGTCTACAAACATTAAAAGGAGAAAAATCACATAAACCACCCAAATCTGGGGTCCTTTACTGTAAATGTATACACCTATGCAAAAAATCTGTGGTGCAGTTTTTTACTGAGCTTAACTGTATGAGTAGTTATATGGTATGACTGCCAAAGTCACGTGGTCATACCAACCGACAGAATTATGAGGAAAATATTGTAAAATATGAAGATAAGCATGAGGTACTTACCATAAAGGAGATGGTGCTATGGTTCCCTATGCTGACTCTTTAATATCACTGACCATTCATACCTCTTTATTCATGTTTCTCCTTGGAGAGTGTGCATTTAAAGCGCCAGCAAAAAGCTTTTACAAAGCAATGTATAAATCATACTGTTGTTATAGAAAATATAATTTAAAATGATGTAATTTAATTGAGAAAGGGAAAATTCAGTCCAAATGTCTGAGAAGGTAAATGTTTCTGGTTTGTGTTTTTCTATTTAAAACTTTTTTTTATTTATAGCATTAAAAATCAAAATCAGTATAACAAGTTAAACTGAAAAAATTTAACAAATTCCAAAATTCGTTTGTATATTCTACTAGTATACAATATTCTTAGTAAGAACTGATGATCATGTTATCCAGCATCTGAAAACGACACAAAAAAGTAATAAATAAATATTTTTATTTTAAATCTTTAATCAACCAATCTAACCTTATCTATCTTATATGTCTATCCTATATTATCTTATATGTCTATCATATCCTATCCTATCGATCTACCTTATCTTATCTTGAATGTCTATCCTATCTAATCTTATCTTATGTCTATCTTATCCTATATGTCTACCTTATCTTATATGTCTATCTTATGTCTATCCTATCTTATCTTATCTCTATCTATCTTATATGTCTATCTTAACTTAGCTTGCTTTATCTTATCATCTTATGTTATCTATCTATCTTATCTATCTATTATTTCTAATAAACAGCTCTGGGTTGAGGACTGGAACAGCCATGAATATTTCCATCAGGGTCCATTTCTCCACTTCTGTGAATTTCTGGGGGCTTGAAGCAGCATTGGCTTCCTGTCATACTGTAAACCAGTCGTGGAGACTGAGTTTCTCCAGTTCTATCCGCTGCTTTGGGTCAAGCTGCAGACAGCGACAAATAATATTGCAGCATTCTATGCAGAAAGAAGAGAGAGATGTCTGATTATTACCTCAAATTTACATTGAAATTCTATTTTGTATGCTTCAGATTTATAATTGTCTTTTGCTGAAGTGAAGATCTCACCTTTCGACAAGCCGTCTTTGGTCCAGGTGTTATTGTTAATCTTTTCCAGGTCTTGTATCTTTGGGAAATCACCACACAGCAATGCAAACAAGAGGACCCCCAGAGACCACACTGTCGCTGGTTCCCCGTGGTACTGGCCGGTCATCAGATATTCAGGAGGGCAGTACTCTCTTGTGCCTGGAGGAAAGAGATTTTGTTTCCATTAACACAGCATTTTAACTAGATATTCATTATCATGCAAGAAATGATTTGATGCCATTTGATTCACAACAGTGGATCCCATTCCATGATGCTTCATGAGAGCTTGATTCACTCAGAGTCCTGTGTGAACAGCCCTCAACTCATCACCAGAGTTTGAGACCCACTTCACAGCTTTGAGGGATCATACATACCAGCAAAGGACGTGTAAGCCGCATCAGTGAGGAAATCACCACACCCAAAGTCAATTAATTTGACTTTGAGTGTGTCCGGGTTAATGAGAATGTTTTCCATCTTAATATCCCGGTGCAACACTCCACGTCTGCAGCATGTTTGAGCTGCGAATGTTGCCTGGCGCATGATGACCCGTGCCACATCCTCTTGAATGGTAAACATTTGCTGCAGGAGAAACCAATTCAGTTCCTCACAGGGCATGGGCCGCTCTAGGACCAAAATGTAGTGGTCTGACTCCACCCGCCAGTCCAGAAGCTGGATGATTTCCTCAACCCT
>JAFVLL020039300.1:39608-77156 GCA_021397915.2 Tor tambroides | reverse complement strand
AAAGATGGATAGATGGTGCAAGGAATGAACAGATACGGGGGAAGAGGTGCTGGGAAAAGAAAGACAGGGATAATTAATGAGTATGTGAGAAGAATTAAGCACAACTCCAGAAAATGTCGATCACTTGAAGACGCGGCTGAAATACATTTGGAAAACATTATTCTTCAAGAGTACAAAGTGTATTATGGGTAATGTAGAATTTAAAAAAAAAAAGAAAGAAATATTTTATAGATTATTTTATGGTAGCAGACCTTAGATGAGAATTAAATAAATTTGATAGTCATTAATTACACACAGGACTGGAAGAATGAATTATGCATTGATTCTTACATATACTAAGATCATACATTAGAGTATAGAGATTAATCAGTGTTTTGACTTGAATTGTTTGAGACAGATGTGTTTATTTTAATGCTGATGTTCAAAAATTAAATGTTAGTTCTTTTTTTACTCTTCCCTGCTTTATCTTCCACGGTTCCACCACATGTGTTTTTTTTTCTTCACATAGCATGTTTGGCATGACTGTAAGTAATTTAATATTGTTAATATATATGATAAATGCAAAAGAAATAGTATTATATGAGTTTAACAAATCAGTACATTTGAGAATGACTGAAGACCACGGTGTTTAACAGCTTTTCCATTGAATTACACACCACACACATGCAGCACACAGATCAATAAGCCTTATTCCCTTGGACCTTGGTCTGTCTTGGTCTTTTGTTCTCTCCCTATGTTCTGTGTATCCCATAGCGTACATAGGGAGGAGACAAGAAATCATAAGACATGAGGGAAAGACTGTTTGTTAGAGAGAGAAAGATTGCCAGTTTCCGTTGAGGTTAAAGGATTTAAAGGCGCATACTGACAATGGGTAGAAGCAGACTGATGTGATATTAAAAAGAATTCAAGCTGCTATTAACTGAACACTTATTTTCTCTTTCTCCCCTGATTATTGTGATCTACTCTTCTTTTTAACCAACATTAAAACCATTTTTTTCTCTCTCATTCCCTCTCTCAGGTGAGGGCCAGTGCGATTGCTCAGGACGCAGATCAGAATTATGACTACGCCTCTAACAGTGTGATCTTGCATTTAGACGTGGGAGATGAAGTCTGCGTGCAGCTGGATGGCGGAAAAGTGCATGGAGGAAACACCAACAAATACAGCACATTCAGCGGCTTTCTCATCTACCCCGACTAACAAATACACAAACATACAAAAATACAAATATATTATCACATATTTAACACATATCACATCAGGCTGATTGATAGAGAACAACATCTGATACAAGCGATACAATGTGATATAATTTCAGGAGAAAAAAAAACAGTAAAATTAATTTTAAATCTGAGAGTATACTTTCTGATTATAGTGACAAAGTCAAGAGCATTGGCAACCCATTTTACTTTCATAATATGATGTAATTCAAAGTGAAACAGGTTGTTCAAAGAAAAAAGTATGCTGGGACTTGACTCAGCAAATCCATTGGCAATTGACTGGATTGTAAAAAGTGGTCTGTCTATGAGTGGTAAAAATTTTTGTTTTAAGCATACACCTAAAAAAAAGTGAGAGAAAAAAAATATGCAAAAGTATAAGTGAAAAAATACATCCTCTGAAAGATTATGTAGACAAACTTTTTTTTCTTTGGAATAATGTACACAGACTAATTGATCACAATAACAATGAATGTGAATCAAGAAAGTAATTAGGGGTTTTTCAAATTTGATTTCATGTTGACTTTAATCAAGTTGTAGACGCTTTGTAACAGTCATCTTGGTCTGGTCATGGTGTATTTGCTCATTTTAAGGCAATTACCTTGAAATCTGAGAAACATGTAGGCCGGGTCTTATTTTTTTGAGCCCACCAGTGGTGAACAGAATGTTTTAGTTGATATTTTTAATGTAAATTCCCTGAATCACAGTGTCAGGCTTTTTCCAATTAACACCGTTACAGTATGTTGTGTGCAAAGCTCATCCATTAGGCTAAAAAGAAAACTACCTGTATAAAATACTCAGAATTATCTTGCTGTATTTTACTAGATCACCACTCTCCCTCTGCATTCATGTGTATGTGTGTGCATAACTTGGAAAAGGCTGTATGCATTTCTTGGCATGGAAACTGTATGTTTTAGCCTTTATGTCTACTAAGTATGTACACAGTGTTTATACTGGAGGAACTTTGAGACTATTGTGAAATTATAAATGATAATTATAAATCAACCTCTCTGTATAATGCCATGGTTAGTGGACTAAACATTTAAAAGTAATCTGATCCATCTGTAATCTGAAAACATCCAGTTTCTCTCTCTCTGTGTGTGTGTGTGTGTGTGTGTGTGTGTGTGTGTGTGTGTGTTTGTGTGTGCATGTATCAGCAACGTATGTGATTCACATGTGTGTCCATATCAATATAAAGTGTAAGAAAATTTGCTTCTAAATATTTGACTTATAGATTGATTGCTGTTGTAAAGCCTTGCGGTTATGTAATTAATCATTATTATAGACTTTTATTCTGGCATGTTAAAGACTACATGCTGTAAATAAAAAACAAATAAACACTTCCACGTCCATCTTTCTTTCAACTTGCTTTCCATTTTTAACTAAAGCTGGACATTTAATGATTTGAGTGGTTTATTTTGGTTAAGTGTGTGTATTTGGACAGCCTGAAGGCATGAAGGCCAGGCAATCTGCTTACCTAACCAACACATAATCAATACATGCCTTCTTCAAAATGAAACAGCTACATAACTCCCATAAAAAGAATGTGTAAGGTAGAATAGCAGTTAAAATAGTTTTAAATCAAGAACAAAATTAGCTGTTAACAAAAACCTACCCTCTTTCCTTTTCTCAAACACACCACCACTAATTAGTCAGGAAACCACTGACAGTGTTGATTACTATTCACTGTGCCTCACACACACAACCAGACGCAGACACATTTCCTTGGTAATGAGGGGAGATAGATGGCTGGGCATCCTTTGAAGGACAATAGTAAAAAGGTCAAAGAGATTGGCTAGACAGCAACACCAACACTCTAAAAGTATGATAACTCTGACAGAAACAAGGTTAGGAAAGAGAAAGTTTCACTGTTTGTCAGTCTACACTGACATTGCAGGTCTTTACAACTCGAATTTCTCGTGTACGCAAGGCCTCACAATCAGAACTTAAGATGTCATTTGAGAAAACACTGAAGGGTGAAAGGTTTTCACAAACACACCCTCTAAATAGACATGAACGTGAAAACTTATCCATACTTTTTCACAATGCGCAACTTTAAGACAGACAGACAGACAGATAGATAGATGGATGGATAGTTTTATCATACAGTAAGCAGCAATTGTATATAATTAGTTCTTATAAGATTAAGAAAAGTCGCGAGATATCATATTGTTAATTAAGCATGTTAAGCATGTTTACTGCACATTGAACGGGCAGAACATAAGATAGCACTTTAGGCCTCATGTTTATACGTGAGTCTACCGAAAAACTAGCCCCTAAGCAGACGCAGGTTTGACATCATTTTACTTTTGACAACAGCACCACCTATTGGATACTTTTAGGTATTGCTATTTACTGCAAAAACTAGTCTTGAACTTGAAAATTTCGAGATGCTCAAGTGCATCCAGTTTAACAACGCCGTGAGTTGTACATTCATGGGATGATGAATGGCACATTTGGTTCCTGTTAATTATCACAAACCATTTAAAATTACTTACCGTTTGATGGCGCGTAGTAAATATTGCTGAGCGTTGAAAAATCAAGTGGTTTGGGTGATATGCCATTACAGTTTTACAATTTAAGGGCATGTGTTAGAGGGCTTTCAAGTTTACTAAAATATGAGCACTACAACAATCTATTGTGCAAAACTCAACGTGAATTCACTATTTGAGGAGGGGGATGGGATGCCGGGAAGACGCTGGCCACCTATGTCAGCCATTTTGGCTCGAGTTTTTCCAAAGCTGCAATAGAAGCGCAAGCCTATAATTTGAGCCAGAATGGAGGTAGTTTCCTTTCCATCGACTATTACTTTCGACTTTTCTAGCAAAAACAAATGAACGCCAGGGGGCGGTGGGTGGCAAAACTACCGAGCAGACAAAGATGGCGGTACGGAAGAAAGACGGCGGCCCGAATGTAAAATATTTCGAAGCGTCTGATACCGTCTCGCAGTTCGACAATGTCCGGGTTTGGCTGGGCAAGAATTATAAAAAGGTACGATTCGTTTATTTGTTACCAGCGCGAACGGTCATTGAGATATTTGTGCAGGAAAAGGCAGACTCGAGGCGGGTAGGCAGAAAGGAGAGGGGAGGGCAGGAAAGGAGATGGGGAGAAATCCAGCTGTTTAAAATCCACAGTCTGACGCGTCTCAGACAATAGAAGATGCTGGATGCGCGTCTTGAGAAAAGTCTTAAGACGTACCCAAGAATTGCCTTGATCTAGAATTTCTGATGTCGTTTCCACATCTCTGGATAGTCATTTGACCTTATCTAATAGGTTTTTATGAATGGCCTTTCTCTTTTATACAAGGAAAGGCCAGCTCGTGTAACGGGGCTGCGGTACTGGCAGCGCAAGTGCGCGAATCCAGATGTGCAGCCAAATCCGCTTTGCGCGCTGTGTATGTAAAAACCGTGTTACAGACGATGACAAATTCACAGTCGGATGTGAAGAATTTTTTTTTTCTCTCTTCAGTTGCAACAGTTTACCCGTGGGAAGTATTTGATTCATTGAGACAATGTGAGAACCGGCTATAGTGTGCAACAAAGTCTAATTCCCCGCTAATGAAACGCCTCAATTAGCATATATGCATGAAATAGTCAAGGTATTTCGTATCTGATGTTAATAAAGAAATTCCTTACATATAAAACCTGTTCTAATATAATGTAGTTCAAAGCAATCGTAATTGTACTAAATGGAGTGGAATTACCGTTGCGTATATAATATAAAATTAAGGTTTAAAATATAGAAACATTAAATAAATTAATGAAAACTGAAACGATAAATAAAAATATACATCTAATACATTACAAAATATATGTGCTGTCATGACAAACACAGGACTGATGCTATAGACTACAGCCTTCCTTATGTCATTTAAAAGAACCGATTTTAGCTTTTAAAATGTCCCATGATGTAGATTGTGATGAATGTGGATGTAGCGAGCATGCCCCTATTAGTAGTCGAGCAATACTGTGGCCGATGAAAAGTTTTGGATCAAATGCCTGGTAAAATCTTTTTTGCATTTGCATTTTTCTAATTTAATGCATTTATTTCATATATTACATTATCAACATTAAATTTGAGTGAAAGGCTGAATTAACAGGAATTTAAAAAACACTGTGTATGTAATACAATTTAATGATTGCAATGGTCACCAAACGTACAAAAAATAACTGAAACTTATTAATAACATTATTGTTATTGGGTAATGCAAATAATGTCAGTTAGTCAAATATTGAGTGATTAATCTGCCTGCTTCATGCATTAGTCTGTGATTAGTCCTCATATGTGTTCTTTTTATTATGGTGTCTAGCATCTAAAACGTTCTCTGTTTCTTTCTAGTATATTCAAGCAGAGCCCCCCACCAATAAATCTTTGTCAAGTCTGGTGGTTCAGCTGCTTCAGTTTCAGGAGGAAGTGTTCGGCCGGCATGTCAGCAACCCTCCCCTCACTAAACTACCGGTACTCACACAAACCTTCTTTCGTAATAGTATTGAATCGAAATGCATTAAAGTAATCAGCATAGTAGAGTGCTGATGAAGCTCTTCTCTCACCCTTAGATGAAGTGTTTTTTGGATTTCAAATCTGGAGGAGCTCTGTGTCATATTCTGGCTGCTGCCTACAAGTTCAAGAGTGATCAAGGATGGTAATGTCCTCTTTCTCTCCCTCTTTCTCTTTTATTTATTATTTAATTGCCTTATAAATACATACATTCTGTAAATTCAATTTGTTTTTAAATAAAATAGAATGAAAGATAACAATATATTAACTTAAGCAGCTTTACATAATGTTATGTAATGAGTATAATGCTTTAGTGCTTTACCATATAGCAAGTTTAGAAATTTCAGTACTGTGAATAGACTGTTCCTGGGTTCCTTTCAGTACTGTGAATAGACTCCAGATTCATGAAAAATATGAACAAAATTATTCTAGAACAATTGTAAACAAAATCTTCCAAGTCTTCCATATATTCCTCATTTGGACTACTTAAGTATCTGTTCCTTTAATATGTATGTTTTCCATTTATTTGAGTGGCCTAATCAGCTGTTGTATAATTTCTCTGACACTTAACCTTATGACACACTTGCCAAGAAAGTCGTGATTTGCCTCCCTCACGGTGTGAATTGGTCCTTATGCTTCTGAATAGATTCTGCATGACATTTTTGCAGCAATTGAACTTTCAGTTAGTGCATCCATCCTGTGATGTTAGCAGTGAAGTGCTCATTCAGTGATTACAGACCAAAAATCTAATTAATACTCATTAGTTGTTCACTCCTGTATCCATCAGGAGGAGATTTGACTTCCAGAATCCTTCAAGAATGGACCGTAATGTTGAAATGTTCATGACTATAGAAAAGTCTTTGGTACAGGTGTGTATCAAACACACAGTTTCATGCACACACACAGTTGTACAGTCAGATGAACATCACTTGCAGTCATGATGTGGTTGCTATTTATTAGTATGTACATATGTGTATAATGATGTGTTTTTCCCTTTGTAGAATAACTGTTTGTCCCGACCTGTGATTTACCTGAGTTCAGAGATAGAGCCCAAGCTACTGGGAAAACTGAAGGACATCATCAAACGACACCAGGTACTTCCCAAAACTATTAGTTTTAGTTGGTACAAAGATCATTTAGTTATGGCTGGATAATGTATTCAAAAAAAGATTTATTTATTTGTTTATTTGTTTGTTTATGCTTTAAACAATATTCAATATGTGTCTTAATAGCTATATGCATGCCCTGAAATGGCTTAAAAAGTTACAAAATAAAGTTTCTGCTGCTGACAAACCTCGTGAAAAATAAATATACTAAAATGTATTTGAAATACATTTATTTCATGCTAAGCATACTACAAATACATTTACATATTTATGTACTTAATAAAAAATACCCTGCAATTTTTACATTTGGTATATTTAAAATCTGCTACAAATTCTGTGCTTAATGCACTTTAATTGTGCAGAATTAGTGCTGAAATCCAGCTAAAGATATACTGAAGTATATTTGATTGTGCTGAAGTGGAACTATTGCAAGTACACTTCAGGTACACTTTAAATATTATGCATTTAAAGACCGATATTATTCAAAGATCATACAATCCTCATCAGTAGTGACATTAAAACACATTTTAGGTTCAATATTAAGAAATGTGCATTGTGCAACAGTAGTACTCCAAATAAATTTAATTATAATTTTTATCTCAGTAAGTCTCAAGCAATATGTCAGTAAATATGTTAATAGATTTGAACAATACTTAGTATGAAATAAATGTGTTTTAAATATATTACTTTTTTTTTTACTAGGGAAGCAGTAGTTGGCTTAAGTAAAACAATCCTAGTTTTATTTACTGTGTTATTTTTCTTTTCTTTTTTTTAAATGCATTAAATATTTATTAAATATTTTATATATCACTCGGTTTTATATGCAACACCATATTTCTTTGAAGTCATTCAGGATCAAGATATGTATGTTTGATTGTAGGGGTCGGTGACCGAAGATAAGCTGTCCAGCTCTCATGTAGTGGTGCCTATTCCTGCTAGTCTGGAGGACGGTATGTTCTGCTGCGTTTTTTGTAGTCTAAAAATGTATTCACATACAAGTGGGCTAAACACAATGGTAAAAATTGTGCTCCCTCCATTAATTAAAAAAGAATGGTATTAAGTAGTAATATTGCAATTGGTGTGTTTGCTTTTCAGAAGAGTGGGTTCGTCCTGTAATGAAGAGAGACAAACAGATGCTGCTACACTGGGGCTACTGGCCTGATAGGTGAGCTCGCACACACACAGAGTTCAGGTGTGTATGTGAATGCAGGATTAATGTGTTGTGTTCATGATGCAGTTATGACACATGGATCTCAGCCAGTGAGGTGGAGGCTGCTGTGGAGGATCCGCCCACTGCTGAGAAACCCAGGAAGGTTAGAAACCCCCCCCCCCCACCTCTCTCCATCTGTCTCCGATCCTTTACCTCTCTTCTTCTTTGTCTCTTTTGTCTTGCACATGCTCTCTCTGTCTTTCATGGTTTTTTATAATATCACTAATTAGCAAACGGTTATCTGAGAAATTCAGCCATTTATCACCTGACTGTAAGTGTATGTGTTTGTGTGTGTGTAGGTCCATGCCAAGTGGATTCTGGACCTGGATCAGTTTAATGAGTGGATGACTGAGGAAGACTATGAGGTGGGAGAAGGAGGACCGAGGAGGAAGAGAATTTCAGCAAAGACCCTCACAGATGAAGTGAGCGCTCCAGATGAAAGAAGGGATAAAAAACCCAGCACTGCCAAAAAAAGGAAGCGCTCCCCGTCTCCATCTCCTACACCTCCACCACAAGAGAGCAAGAAGAAAAACACCAAGAAAGGGTATTTTTATTACTGCATATTAAACTCCTGACATTTGTTTCAGACATTATTCATTTATTTTAAGTTATCATTTTTTACATTTTAAATGTGAACCTCTCTCTACGTCTTTGTATGGACCTGTGTGTGTGTTTTCAGGCCCACTGCTCCCTACACTAAATCCAAACGAGGACAGAGAGAGGAAGAACAGGAAGATTTGACGAAAGATTTAGATGAACCCTCACCTGTGCCTGCAGTGGAGGAAGCAGCACTACCTAAAACAGGTACATTCACACACATTTCTTTTTACCTAATGCGTTAGTCTAGATTGTGTGTAATCTTGATATTTGTGTGTAGTGACTAAGAAGGACTCAGATTCTACTCCAGTGAAAGGAGGCACTATGACTGACCTGGGTATGTCTCTACAATAGCGTCTGTCTCTAACACACCTGCCACTCAAACTAACCGAAAGGTGAAGTGTGTCTTTTCTGTGCCATTAATGGAACCAAGTGGAATTGCAAAAATAAAGGATGTTACCAAAACAGGGATGTCAGCCTATGAACGGTTATTTACAGCTGTCTGTGCACAGAAGAGCAGCGTTAGGAGGAAGTATTTTAACATAAAAAGCACACACTTCATCTTTCTGTTCTAATTAACACTCTTTTTTTTCCTGTACCATAAAGTATATGTGCAAAATGATCTCAATTCGGGTTTTTTTCTGCTATCACACCTAGATGAGCAAGAGGATGAATCAATGGAGACTGTAGGGAAGGTATAGCAGTGATTATACAAACCACATTTCACAGTATTTCTGCTCACAAGTTCAGTTTCTGTATGTTAAGTTTTATATATACTGCTGGATTTGAGACCAAATAATAATCATGCTTCTAAAATGCTTTGCAGCAGGAGAATTTACATTTATTTAAATAATACATTAAAATACAGTGTTATTTTATTATTATTATTATTAAACAATTTTTTTTTTTTTTACATTTTTACATAAATTATAGTATAATAAAACATTTGGGAGAAAATATGAATTTAAAAAAGAAAAAATTGTTTAGAATTTTTTTTAGTATTTCAAGTCACATTAACTCATGATTTAATGCCATGATTTGATTGGCAGCCTTAAAATTAGTATTTTTCAAATAGTACATTTTTAATATTTTAACTGTTCAAATCTTCACATTTTGAAGATTTAGACTAATATAGACTAGATTATCAATTTGGTGAAATCCTACTGTATTTCATGAGCAGTTTTCATGGTTAACTATGTGTTTGTGTGTTTCTAGGAGGAAGAAGAAGGTTCTCCGAGTGTGAAAGGAGAACCGGTGAAGGGTTCGGACCTTCATGAGGATAATGTCACTGAACAGACCCATCATATCATTATTCCTAGCTATGCTGCTTGGTTTGACTATAACAGGTACTGTGACTGCACACAACTTTAAAACTTATTCTGATCAAGAATTAACCATTTAAATAGGAAGTGATTGCATTCTCATGAGAGAAAAATCACAGTCTGTTTCTGTCTATTTTAGTGTCCATGCTATAGAGCGCAGAGCACTGCCTGAGTTTTTCAATGGGAAAAACAAGTCAAAGACTCCTGAAATGTAAGAACATCTGTTGGTGAATATTCACACAAAGACTGATTTGAACTTAAATATATCTTCTGACCTTCATTGGCTAGCTTTATCCGCCCTGTTTCTTCTTTACACTTTGCTGTGTTACAGTTATCTGGCATACCGTAACTTCATGATCGACACATACAGACTGAACCCACAGGAGTATTTGACCTCCACAGCCTGCCGTAGGAACCTGGCCGGAGATGTTTGTGCCATTATGAGGTCTGTGAAAACAAAGAAACTTCTAAAATGCCTATATGTTTGTTGTATATGTATTTTTCTTTTCAGCTTTGATGCATTTTGAGTGAGAAAGTTATGTGTGTGAACAGGGTCCATGCATTTCTGGAACAGTGGGGCTTGATTAACTATCAGGTGGATTCAGAGAGTCGGCCCACTCCCATGGGGCCTCCACCCACCTCACACTTTCACGTGCTGGCAGATACTCCATCAAGTCTGGTTCCACTACAGCCTAAAGCATCCCAGGTAAAATAAAGTGCATCTGTGCTGCTACAGGTGTGATCCACACAGATTGTTGAACTCAACACCTTTAACAGGAGCAGAAGGCTTTAACATATTAACTAGGAAAAAAGTTAACTAAAACATTTTATTTGATTTACAGCCACGATTTGGTTATTTTCTGTGTGAACTTTTGTCTATATTCACTTCATTGATTATCTAAGCTGTTTTTTTTTTTTTTTTGTTATATCTAGACTTCATCCTCTCAGCAGATACTCTCATTCCCTGACAAAGTAAAGGACAAACCAGCTGACTTGCAGAACTTTGGGTTGAGGACAGATGTGTACAGTAAGAAGAGCGGCCCAGCCAAAGTAAGAGCCGCCCATCACATACAGGGCAGAGAGAGTATGACAATGTGTCATGATGAAAGGAATTTTGGAATATGAAGTATGAAGATGATTCTGAGCACTATGAGAGAAATTAAGGACCTTCTTCTGTCACTCCACAGACTAAAAATGCTGCCAGTGCTACTCGGGAATGGACGGACCAGGAGACGCTGCTACTGCTAGAGGTACAACATATACATATAAGATGTCCAAGACTCAAGACCAGTAGTCAAAATGCTTGAGTTTTGCCTTTTTTTTATTTGTTACAATTCGATTTTTAAATATGATTTACACTACCATTCAAAAGTTTGGGGTCAGTAAGATTTTTAATATTTTTGAAAGAGGTCTTTTATGCTCACCAACCCTACACAATTTGGTCAAAAATACAGTAAAACCATAATATTGTGAAATAATATTACAATTTAAAATAATGTTTCTGTGTTATTATATTTTAAAAAGTAATTTATTCCTGTGATGGCAAAGCTGAATTTCAGCAGCCATTACTCCAGTCTTCAGTGTCACATGATTCTTCAGAAATAATTTTAATATGCTGATTTGGTGCTCAAGAAACATTTATTATAGTTATTATAGTTTACAGCTTAATATTTTTGTGGAAACTGTAGTACCTTTTTTTAGGATTCTTTGATAAATAGAAATTTTTGAATTAGAATTATTTGAAATATAATAACAATGTAACAAGTCTTTAATGTCCCTTTTTTTGATCCTATTGAAAAGTCCCTGAAAAGTATTAATTAAAGTCTTACTGACCCCAGACTTTTGAACAGTAGTGTAAACTTGGGTTACAATTTATTTTAAAGTGTCCTTGTTACAGTGTAATTATACATTTAAGTACTGAGTAATATTAATTAACTACATGCACTTACTATATGGTTAGGGTTAGGATTAGGGTTTGGCTTAGGGTTACTTGCATGTAATTATGCATATTTTATTGTTATTACAATAGTAAGTACAGGTGCATCTCAATAAATTAGAATGTCGTGGAAAAGTTCATTTCAGTAATTCAACTCAAATTGTGAAACTCGTGTATTAAATAAATTCAGTGCACACAGACTGAAGTAGTTTAAGTCTTTGGTTCTTTTAATTGTGATGATTTAGTCTCACATTTAACAAAAACCCACCACGAGTTTCACAATTTGAGTTGGATTACTGAAATAAATGAACTTTTCCACGACATTCTAATTTATTGAGATGCACCTGTACATGTAACATGTAACAAGGACACCTTAAAATAAAGTGTTACCTAAACTTGACTTAACGATTCCTATTTGTTCTCAGGGTCTAGAGATGTATAAAGATGACTGGAATAAAGTATCGGAGCACGTGGGAAGCCGCACACAGGATGAGTGCATCCTCCACTTCCTACGTCTACCGATCGAAGACCCCTACCTGGAGGACAGCTCCTCCTCCCTGGGCCCGCTGGCCTATCAGCCAATTCCATTCAGTCAGGCAGGGAATCCTGTCATGAGTACTGTGGCGTTCCTGGCTTCTGTGGTCGACCCTCGAGTGGCTTCTGCTGCAGCTAAATCAGCACTTGGTGAGAAGTTACAGTAGTAAAGTGATGGTTCACACACAAATAAAAAGCAGCATCTAATTACCCTTGAAATGACTGTAACTATGATATTTTCTTCTTTTTTTGTATACAACAATAGCCAGTAAGAACTGGGGCTGTCATTCTCTAAAAAAGAAAAGTGTTTTGTATTTTTTTTTTTTACATGAACATCATATTTCTTTTCTTTCCCAGAGGAGTTCTCTCGAATGAAGGAGGAGGTACCGGCAGCGTTGGTGGAGGCTCATGTGCGTCGAGTGGAGGAGGCGGCCAGAGCAAGTGGGAGGCCAGACCCTCTCTACGGTCTGGAGGGCAGCGGCATCGCAGGAACCGGCCTTGAAGATTCTGACAAACCCTGTAAGTGAGCAAACATTTTCACTTGCTTGATGCTTTTAGGAGCATAGCGAGAGAGGAAATAACTGTGCATGTTTGTTTTTCAGCTGAGGATGGAAGTGAGGAGAATAAGAGCAGTGATGGTAAATCTAGCCAAGAGAAAAGAGACAATAAGGTAACTGAGTAACAAACAAAACATGTACAGTGGAATGCAAACATTTGAGAATGCATTGAAAATCTGGAATTAAAAATCTGATTGAATGTTTTTGAAAATGTAAAATACATAATAATATCATATATATACTTACTATATCGTATTATACTTATTACTCCAGTCTTCAGTGTCACGTGATCCTTCAGAAATTATTGTAATATGATGATTTGGTGTTATTTTGAATGTTGAAAACAATTGTGCTGTTTAATATTTTGACGAGATTTATGATATTTTCCTAATATGAACGCATGTGAAACTCCTGTGTCTGTGAAATTTTAGGAGAGCAAAGATGGAGCCAGTGAGGAGGAAGAAAAGCAAGGAGAGAACGGCAAGAAAGAGGAAGAGAGAGTGAGAGAAGGGGAGACAGAGAGAGAGCCGGAGAAAACAGACTCAGAAATGGGTGCGTTTTACAGCAATAAAATGCATGTGTAAAATAAAAATCTAAAAGAATAAAAATAGAACTTAGAATAAGACATAAAATCAGCGTTGAATCTGCATCTTTTAATCTTTGCATTTAAAATTGAAAGATGCAGATTCATAGTGTGATGCAGATATACGAATGCATTATTTGTGTAAGTGTAGTACGAAAACTTCTGCCACTGTCTGTTATTTTCATCAACAGTTAAACTTACAAAATGCGGAGGTAAAATTATTTACTTGAACTCTTTGCGATCTCTGCAGCCGATGGCGAGAAGGAGAAAGAACGGAAGGAGGGATCAGAAGAGGGTCAGAGAGATGGAGAGAGTGAGGGAGAGAAGAAAGCAAAGGTGGAGAGAGATGTAGGAGAGGGAAACCTGGCCACCGCTGCTGCTTCTGCACTCGCTGCTGCTGCCGTGAAAGCTAAGGTGCGTGAAAAGGTGATATCATGGTGAGAAAACAAGCAACTTTCCTGCAAATTGAACACTGAACGCTGCGTTCTTTGATTTCTTTCCTTTTAGCACTTGGCAGCAGTAGAGGAAAGGAAGATCAAGTCTCTGGTGGCTCTGTTGGTAGAGACCCAAATGAAGAAACTGGAGATCAAACTCAGACACTTTGAAGAGCTGGAAACCATCATGGATAGAGAGAGAGAGGCAGTAAGGCAACACGGATTATTATTATTTTTTTTTTTAATCTATATATTTACATTCAGTGGTTTGTCAGGTTCATTAACTTATAGATTTGTACATCTGTTGCCTAAAAGAACAATTCACAGTCATTTCTTTCAAAATCTGTATGATTTTATTTCTTTCATGCATTTTCTTTCTTTTTCATCTATTTCTTTCATTTCCCAGTAAAAATGAAAAAACACTCTTAAAACAAGAATAAAGATCCTTTAATATTTATTATTTAATAATTGTTTTTTTTTAAGCATTAACCTTGATTTTTAAATATTTATAGATTTATATTTGAAAATTTGAGACAGGTTTATAAGGTTTACAAAACAAAAATATTATCAGAAAAACATTATTTTCATTTTTAAATGAAAGAAGTTTTAATGATGATTTGCCATTTGATATTGATATATTGATAAGGGAAATTATTTTTATGCACAAATTCATAGAAAAGAAATCATTGACCAGGGGCTCCAAAAGTAATTTATTTAGATTTTTTGCACTATATTACAAGTCATCTAAAAACAATATTTTATGAGGAACGGACAGAAATCAATTTTATTATTCAATAAAAAAAAATCGTAATATTTTCAGGAAAGCTGTTCCTTTAACTGAAAATGAATCTGCATATATGTATAATGTGTTTGTAGCTGGAGTATCAGAGGCAGCAGCTTCTTGCTGATCGTCAGTCGTTTCATATGGAGCAGTTGAAGTACGCAGAGATGAGAGCCCGACAGCAACACTTCCAGCAGATCCAACACCAGCACCATAGCAACCAGCCTGCCAATCAGTCTAGCAGTACTCCATCTGTACCCCACCAGCCTGTCACTAACGCCTCTGCCCCGCCCCCAACACAAAGCCCCGCCTCCATGAGCACCCCTAATGCCCACAATGAAGCTCCTCCACCTGCATCTCACAGTTCTCCCCCCACCAACACACAGACTGGAGCAGCGCATGGTAATGACATAGAAACACACACATGTACACACACTAAGTAAAGTACCTGTCCAGTAGGTGTATACATACACCGCGGTTCAAAAGATTGGGGTTAAGTGTTTTTTTATATTGTACTCTCATGCTTATATATTTGATCAAAAATACGGTAAAAATAATACAAATTCTGTAATTTATTCCATTGATGGCAAAGCTGCATTTTTATCAATCCTTACTCCAGTATTCAGTGTCACATGATCCTTCAGAAATAATTTTAACAGTGTTGGGGAAAGTTGCGTT
Organism: Tor tambroides; assembly: GCA_021397915.2. Lineage (NCBI taxonomy): Eukaryota > Metazoa > Chordata > Actinopteri > Cypriniformes > Cyprinidae > Tor > Tor tambroides. The sequence goes on along the minus strand of JAFVLL020039300.1, from coordinate 61,706 downwards.
ACTTAGTTACTTTTATGGAAAGTAATGCATTGCATTACTTCGTGTTACATTTTGTCACCTGGGCTGGGCTTGCCTATTTATTTTTAATAACAGAAAACCCAATAGTTATATTTTTGGCAAACTGTAAAGGCCCTTTCACACCAAGAGTGAAATTAATAAGCTTCAGGCTGAAGAAAATGCCTCTGCTTCTGCACTTACTCCCAATTTCTCTCAACATGGGGACAGGAAAGGTGTCAGTGGAAGAATAGAGAAACAAAGTAACTTGCGTTACCTATTTGAAAAAGTAACGTAGATATTTTCTTGTTCATTTAAAAAAAAATGCGTTACTTTAGTAGTTACTTGAAAAAAGTAATCTTATTACGTAACTCGCGTTACTTGTAATGCGTTACCCCCAACACTGCATTATCAATGTTGAAAACATTTGGGCTGCTGCTTAATTTTTGGAAATTATGATACTTTTTTTCAGGATTCTTTGATGAAAATAAAGTTCAAAAGAATAGCATTCATTTAAATTAGAACTTTTCTGTAACACTGTAAAACTCTTTACTGTCATTTTTGATCTATTGATCAGTTGATCTTGCTGAATTAAAGTATTCTTTTTTTATTCAAAAATATTATTGACTGAAAATCTTTTGAACGGTAGGCTATTTGTTCTTACAATAATTTGATTGAAATATTTACCGAATGATCATCATGAAATCTGAAATTTAGTCACAGATCAGTGTGATTCAATGATTTTGGCATGATTTATAATATTTTTACAACTGAAATAGCTCAAAAATGGTATTTTGGTTTAGAAATGTTTACTAAAATCAGACTCATGTTTTTGTCATTAAATGCACTTATTTTTATAGTATTTATATTAACTTGTATAATAAATTTTTTTTGTTTATCTTTTTTACTCCAGATTCCAGCACTCCACTACCAGGGGATTCTCTCTATCCAAGCGCCCCTGTGCCTCCAACACAGTAAAAGAAATGGTGAGATTTAAAGGGGATCAATGATTCCAGAGAAGAGAATGAAGGAGATTAGATAGAAAGCAAAAGATTCAGAGATAAAGGGAGCGACATCTTCTTTTTTTGTCACTTGCATCATTTTTGGGAGAAAATGATATAAATGAATTCTTGCCAGCATCTTGAACATGACATGATTCAAAAATAGCTAAAGCTAAACACAGATAACCTTTAAACTGACTGACAAATAAAACAGAAAAAAAAGACCTTTGGTTTGGACTTTTGGAAAGGTCTTAAACCCAAATCCCTGCTAATACCCAACAAAAGCACTCCTGACCCAAACAGCCTGCTTTCAAGTACAGCACAAGGCTCAATATACCCTTGTCCGTCCTCCATTTTCAGTAACATCTCTTAACTTTGAGCCAAACGACAGGATCCAAGATACCTGTGATCTGCACTCCAGAAGCATCTCAATGTACTTTAGGTACTCATATGGAAACAAACATACAAAAGAAAACCAAGAACAAATTGCACTTTTAGAATGTTTCCTGAATCTTACTTTTTGGAGGGATGAAGCATAAAGTCAAAATTAGCCCTGACTTAATGTTTACTTTTAACGACATTCTTTTTATCACTTAATCTTTGTATTTGTTTCATAGAAGCACTCGATTTGGAGTAAGTCCGAAAAGAAACTTGACTTTGTTATCGTTACTTTGTATGCGTGCGTGTGAATGTCGGTTTTGCTTTTGGGACAATGTGAAAGCTTCGGCGCTTTGGCCTGATTTTTTTATGTACAATTAGATTTTAGCATGATAAAAAAGAGACAGCAAATTAGTATTAAATCTGTTTACTTGTCTCTGACAACATGTACTGTAAACCTGGAAATCATGTCATCAATAATTGATGTTTGCATGTTATCTTTTGGGTATGTGTGCACGTCATTGCCACAAAATATACTGTAAGTTACTCAACATTTCTAACAGGTGAAAGTATTTGTTTCATTCTCATCTCATTGCAGTGCTTAGGAGAATACTTAAATATTGGAGTGTATGATTAATCGACAATGGAAAAAATAATCATATTGGTTCCTCAACTCAATTTAGTGAGGTCATATCGCACATTTTAGTATCCAGTGTTCAGAACTGATGTTTCAGTTCAAATTGTTAACCCTTGTGTGTCAATTTAAAAAAAGTTACACTGAGGTCCTTAGAGGACAAAAATGTCCATGTTCATCTGTCTTTCACTGACAGATATTTTTACCAGCATCAAACATGCAGTCATTTTCATGATTTTAACCCTTTGAATGCTAGTTTGTTTACATAATACCACTGGTGTTCATGAAAAAATGTAAACATTTTCAATGCACTAAGCATATGCTAAGCAGTTTTTACAGTATTGAATCAGGTTTGTTACATTTACTAAAACTAAAATCATTTAAAAGATGTTTTCATCAGTTACTAAAGTAACTGAAATGAAATAAAATAAAATCCATAATTTTATGCTTAATGGCACTGGGATTAAATATTGCTGTTTTAATGGGTTTCAGTGGGGATATTTTTGTGCTTTAGGTCCTGAGTGTAACTCATTTTTAGAGCTAGAGTAATATAAGTTTCTGAAAGGAAATGAGGGTCAAATATTACAATTCCAATAAAAATACACATTTTTGACATTTCAACAATTATGCTGTTTGCATTAACACAGCCAAAATGCTAAAAAAATAAATAAAAAAAATTTAAAAGACCAAAATGTATTTAAGGACACACAAGGGTTAAAGAATGTGTTATTTGTGTGTGTACGGGTGTTTTAGTAACAGGCCAAACCCACAGAAAGTATTTACAACATGAAGGAAAACCGTCTTGTTTTACAAATTAGTGGCAACTACCTGAATAGAGACAAGGGATTTTAAAGTTACGTTTGCAGCTGTGGTCTGTGTATCTCATATCTTCATATTGTAACTGTCCTATTTTTGTATTTTTATATGTTTCTTTACACTATTACGAATGATGTAATGCTGTTATCATATTATACATGTCTGTAATGTTTCCTTCTCTTTCTGACTGTGGATGTTGTCGTATTATTGACATGTTCGTGTGAAAGTGTCAGTCGCTTTATACGATGAAGCTGGACTCTTTGTGTGTGTGTGGTGTGCATGCACTCTTTGATTTGCCACACATCTTTTTGTATGTACGTATGTGTTTTTTTTATTTTTTATCTACATTAATTTGCCATGTTTCCAGACTACAAATGCTAGTAGTGATGGATGTAAAATCTGCCAATATCTGAATCGACAAACTCATACACTCCCGCTGTAATAGTCCTGCAGTTTACATCCTCACACATATATGTGACTGCACATGTATGCAGTAGTCCAACATGCAGTATTACTGACAGAACAGATTCACACCAACCTCACAGTTTTGCACGACTCATAACCAGTGTTGAAAATATCATTCGATCAGTTTGCTCAGCTCTTTGGTCTTTGTCTTTTACATTGTAGTGATATTAGTTGTCGTTTTTTTTTTTTTTTGTAATTTTGACATTTTGTTTATACTTTTTTTAATGGTGAAAGCTGGTAACCATTGCATTGAGATGTGTGTGAATGTTTGAAGATGTTCAGTTCGTCCTTTGAGGAGATGTAGCAGGAGCTGTCTAGCACCTGTTTGACTATGAATGGATCAATTTTGGTTTCAAAAATACTGAATGGTTCTGCACAATAAAAGACATCATCAGTGATATGAGCTGTGTGAAGAGTTTTTCCGAATATAAACCCATCTTATATTGCTTAATAAAAGGAGAGTTTAACATTTCTCATGCTAGAAATTTTAATAATTATTGCAGTTATACCGAAAGAAGCTTTAAAGTTTATCATAAATGTGCCCAATTTAAACTTGGAGAGAAAAATAATACTAGGGCAGAAAGCAGAATTATTAACAATTAATCAGTATATCATTCATTCAGTAGTTGGCAATATTTATCTTTCAGACTTAAAAAATATTAAAAAAAATTTTTTTTTTAAAAAACATACCAAGAACGATAACTATAAAGATAATTAAATTAGCATCTACACCAGCACATGATAGAGTTATTATTATTATTGTTATTATTATTATTATGTGCAATTCTGTCATCTGCTGCTTTAAAGGCTCAAGCTCATTCTGATTGGCTGTCAATGATTTGATCGTCTATCATCGACCATCATCATGTATTTTGACTTTTTTCTCAGAATTGCGATATAAATTCGTATTTGCGAGAGAAAAAAAAGTCAGAATTGTGAGAAAAATTTGCAATTACTCTTTTTAAAAAAATTTTATTCCGTGGTGGAATATAAACTATATAACTATTACATATATATTGTGGCAGCATATACTTAAAGATGTGACAATTCACATACAGTTTTTGTTATGTTTCCCCTTTAAGAATGTTTTTGTTGCCTGTGGTGGGGTGTTTTCTCCTTTAAGAGATTTACGTTTGGCTAGTTCAGTAAAGCGATAGCCAGTTCAAGGCTTTTCACCCAATTCTGATGTCGTCTGTGTTCATTTAATCGCACGAACATCTACTGTATATATATATATATATATATATATATATATATATATACTCTGAATTCTGTGGGAAAGTTATAATTCCGAGATATAAACTCATATATAAACGAGATATAAATTTTGAGAAAAAAAGTCAGAATTCTGAGTTTATATCTCACAATTCTACCTTTTTTTTTCTCCCCTTACTGTTTATACCTCTTTAATTCTGTGGCTGCAACAGGCTTCCATATTATCATGATATGGTGTGGTATGAACAGGCTTTAACAATAACTACAGATTAACTAAATACATTGACAGCCAATGAGTTTAAAAAGGGTATGATGCAAGGCTATGTACCACAGGACAGCCAATCCAAAGACTTTCTTTCTGTTAGCCTGTTTATTCCCTTACACTTGCAACTTGCTACAGCTGAAGAACTCAGTGTTATTATACATATCAAAGTCTAAACAGTCCTTTTTTTAGGTTTTGTTTAGTGAGTCCACTTGTCTAAGGTAAACACCGGGCCACTAAAACATCTAGGCAATGATAGGTTCCCCAGCCAACACATTCAAGCACCTTCACATACTCCTAAATTGGTATGGTATGGTCTTGTATTATGTTTATTGGGAGAGAGTTAACTATACTAAAATGGAAGTAGTTGGTAGAACAATGCCATAAGGCAACCCATACTCTCCCACACATACACCCACACACAGCTCTGACAAATCAACAAAATCAAAGATCATTCTGAATATTTATTATGATGCACAGCAGACAATAAAGAGGGATGTCAAATGACACAAACATTTAGACAAAAGGTTAATTTAAAAAAAGAGCCAATCAAAATGTCCCTCACAGTTTAAGACAAACAGGGGCTGAATACAATAATTGATGGAATGAATGCAATGGCTGAAAGGTATTCAAGCAAACCTATGAACACCAGTGGAAGTTTTTGGAATGAAATGAGTCATAATTCTCCAGAAACATGATAAAAGGCACTTAAGGAAAAAAACAAAAACTAATAATTTAAAAAAAACTAATATGGAAATGAAGAATCACATAAATGGGGGGCCTGACAGACAAAAATAAAATAAACATGTTTGTATTCTTCAACCGCTCATGACCATCCTTACGAGTTCTGTAAAAGAGAGACAAAAAAGTAGTATGAGGCAGTGATCCGAGAAAATTCGACCCAGTAGATCAGCAAATGTTGCCATGGACACTACACATGAAGTTCTAGACACTTCTAGACCCATAAACAGCCACAGATTGCACTAAAACAACAGACTGCATGTGTAGTTCAGTAACAGTCCCCTGCCACAACAGAAGGTGAAATGCAAAAGCCACAGGATGATTTGAAGGAAAAGGGGAGGAAAAGAGATTGTCCAGGCCTAAAGGAAATTAGAACGAGTTAGCATACCTTATAAAGGCATGGGGAGAACAGATAAACACACAAGTACAAAAGAGATAGAAAGCAGGAACGGCAATGTGACAGGACTGGAAACTAGAATCAACAATACACCTCTTTACAAAGCCTCCTAAGGTAACAGCAGATGTTCAAACCACAAAGTAGGAGATTCTATAAAGGATAGGGTACACAATTTCCATGATTTGATTACGATTATAACTCACAAGCTTGCAATTTGATTAAATACAGTCTTGAATAAATTCGATTTGATATTGATTCATTTGTATATATCAGATGCAGTGCATGTCAAATTTTCTCAAGGAAAAAAAAAAAACCTCAAAACTATACAGAGAAGCCTGTGAGTTGGTACATTACTGTAATATTAAAGTTCAATGGCTTGGTCAATGGTCAAATGCCTTTTCGGAGGTAAATGTAACATTATGTGACATATTGTTTACAAGCTGTTTTATTGACATTTTTCCACAGTAGATTTGTTCACGCATCAACTAAAAACAGCGTAGACTAAAAGATCAATCCTTGAGATTTAATAATCAGTATCACTTCATTAAAATGGGAAATGTCTAAAATCAAGAAATTTGCATTTTTAACTTTGCCTGAATCCACTACATTGGCACCGTTTTAGGCTTTACTATGATGCCGATAGTCATTTTTCCTTGAAAACACCATCAGCTTCCACATACTCTATGGCTGTGTACACACTGCAGAGATTTAGGAGTGACAATCACATTTAAAAACAGAAATGAATCAGTTATCACTCACATACATGACCAAAATCTGTGTACAGAACATTGATAACTGTATTTAGCCGCAGTGTGTATGTGGCCTATTAGAACTAGTGCAAGCAAAAGGGATTTGAATATACAATATTGAAGTTGTAACACTGTATTTCAGAATAAAGGGTAATGGATTGTTTCGGGGAGGTGGGCGTCAGGGTGACCAGCAATTGTAGTGGGACGCCTATGCACATGCAGAAATCCTACATGCTACGCTATAGCCAGGGGACGCAGTAGAGAGGGAGCTGCAGGAGAGAAGAATGAGTAAAAACAAACTGAGGACCATCCGTACCCTCTCCTCAACCAGCCATAATGTGGCATGCAAATGCTGTCGGAAGGAAAGGCAAATGGATTAAATATGGACTTCAAAACTTCTACTGTAGTCTTGATGTTCAGAGAAGAAAAAAACCCATATGTGATTGTTGTACCTTCATAATTGATGCAGCCATTAGCGTCCTCGTGTCCTGCCAAAAGCGTCTCCACCTCTTCCTCTGTCATCTTCTCACCTATCATTAAACACGGACAAAATGCATTCAATTCTCCTAAAGACAACAACTGCAAGGTGCATCTAGTTCTTTGTTGGTGGTCAGTCTCTTTGGGATTGAAAAGACTGATATTTTATCCAACAAAAAGTGTCATTTGATAAATTCAATTTTATGATTCAAAAATATCTATGGGTTTTATTTAAATATTTTACTTGTTAGTCAAAAGCACTAAAAATACACCAAATCAGAGCATTGAGTCAGTACATTTTTGGTATGTGTACCCTTGTTGAAAAAAAGTGTGCTTAATTGTATTGAATGTGCACTTAAATATATATTTTTACAAAAAAAAAAAATAATAATAATAATATGTACTTACAGATAATATAATATCAATGAAATAAAAGGACACTTATGTATACTTAAAACCTTTAACACTTAAGCATGCTTTTAATAATGTCAACTTCGAGATACATTTTAAATCAAGAATTACAGAAGTACACTTATTTGAGATGTTGAATAACATACTAAAGTACATTTAAAGTACTTCATTATAATTTTAACTGTAGTGTGTTATTCGATACTACATTAAAGTTAATATATTGTAAATGTACTAAACTGCAACAATAATTGCAACATCATTACAAATCTTTCAATGGAAATTACATATTTTAGTTTACCATTTGTCAGTACATTCAGCAGCACAGTTTAGCCATATTTTACAGACAACAGAAATAATAAGACCGACTTAGGTGTGTCAAATAAAGCACTCTAAAGTTCAGCTAACTGCAGTTAATATAAATGTAAACTATAATACATTTTCATTTAATTGTGAATGTGATTTAACATCCAATAAGTGTGTAAAAACATTACATTCAGTTTGCACTTAAGCAAATTCTTTTAAAGCATATTATTTGTGTAATAATTATTCTTTTTTAAAAGTATGCTACAGTGTACTTCTTTTTCACAAGGGTAGGTAACAGTTAAATATAATTTCAATATTACAAGTTAGAAATGAAATCTCACATGGCATCATAAAAACTGCTTCTTCAGCTAAAAAATTCTCAGTTAAAGGTGACAATAGCAGAGAAAAACATCCTAAGATGCTTCCTAAGAGGAAGAAACCTTGAAAATAATCAAAGAAAGATAGTATTGCACTCTATTCCAATATCATTCTAAAAGAGGCCGTGACTCTTTACCCAGTGTAGTGAGGACATGTCGTAGCTCAGCACCCATCACCGTTCCATTTCCCTCTTTGTCAAACACCCGCAGCCCCTCCACGAAGTCCTCAAAGGAACCCTGATCCTTGTTCTTAGCGATGGCCTGCAGCATGGGCAGGAACTGCTCGAAGTCCAGCATTTTCATGTTCATATCTGAGAAGAAGCACATTAAAAAATCACTCTTATTCACATCAACATCTCAACCCACTGAGAATTAAGGCAGAGAATAAAGACATATCTAGATTAAATCAATGGGACTGTTTGAAGTGAGCCTGAGTGCATTTAGACTGATTAAAGGAGAAACACTGCTTTTGTTTGACAGAATGTAAACAAGTATAGCTTAGTGATCAGGGGACATAGAATCATACAAGTTTGGAACAACATGAGGGTGAATAAATGACAGACTATTTTCTTTTTGAGTGAACTATCCCTTTAAATGAAAAGGGCAAAGCTTTCAAACATTTTAACTTTCAGTCAATAAATCTGGCATGATTCAACCTTGAGTATACTGACAACATTAACATTAAAATAATTTCCAGTTCTCTAAAAATGCACATTTTCAGCAAATAATACAGGACAAGGCAAGCCTGAATCATAACAGCAAAAGAAAGGCCTGACCTTCATTACTGGGGTTGCCCAGGACTTTGAGGACCTCAGCATTGACAGGGTTCTGCCCCAGAGCACGCATCACATCCCCACACTGATTGTACATGATCTTCCCATCTCCTGTTCGGTCAAACAGGAGGAAGGCCTCCTTAAACTCTGTTGGTGAGAGAATGAGAGCGAGAAAATGCTTTAGGCAGGTGATGCAAACAATTATTTGTAGTTATGTGGACTGTAAATGGAAACAACAAGTAGAAATTCATGTGATTTATTCTAAAGCAAAAAGCACATTTTGATCTAAAATCATTAGGCTTCTTGTTCTTGCTTAAGGCTTTGAGATCACTATCATAGCACTTGGCAGAGCAGCTTACAGGAATGCAACGCTTCCCGCGGCCGCCCTGAGTCAAACTTCACACACACACACACACACACACACACACACACACACACTTACTGTGATTAACCATATATGGGCAGAAGAGAGAACAAGCACTACATCAATAGGAATATTAGTTGTGTCCCAAATGACTCACTATACACTATGTACTCTTCTGTCTAATGTATGGGTTTTTTCATAAGCAAGGAGGAATACTACATAACAGACCAACAAAAGAATTAGAAATCTGTTAAAATGACCAAAGAACATACACAATTTAGTGAAGTAAAAATGTAATTGAACATCTTTGCTGTTACTGTTGTTTTTTTTTCTCCATTAGCCAGGTAAAATTCAAGTACAGCAGTTAATAAAAGAGGACTGATCAATCTGATTTGTTATTTGTGAGGAAGAATGATGCCTAAACACTTTTTCTGAAGTCTATTAGTAGATTTGTAACCACACAAATTAATAAAGTGCAATATGACTTGTTTCGCTTATGAACAACTCATGAACTGTGTTTTGAAATCAGCATGAAATGAATAAAATTAAATTAAATCTATTTAATAAAAGCATGTTATTGATCTTACTGTGGACGATTCATTCATGCATGCATTCAATTATTCATTCATTCATTCATTCATAAATAAAAACTATTCATAAATAAAAGTTTCATGCAACTTATGAATCGGTTGGGTGAATGATTTAATGACTCACTCATAACAAAAAAGACACTTGTCGCCACGTTCTGGTAGAAATATCATAGATAATATATTACCATATTTTGCGGGCGTAACAATGTAAGCCGCAAACGGGTCAGTGAGTGAATCTTTTCAGTGAACCGATTTAAAAGATTCGAGTCAGTGAGTTGAATCAAATACGCAGCACTGTGCTGTGATCACTAAAGAAGCTTGTGCTGCTGCTACCATCAGAAAAAAACAGCTCATGATACTACGCCACTTCAGCTTGTTTAACTTTAAAACAAACGTAAAACAAGTCATATTCTATAATTATTTTCTTGAATTCACATTCAAACAATTTTCATGTTCCTTAGGTATGTACGCGTCTCTAGCTACACATTCCACTGGAACAGCTTCCGGTGCTTCAAATGCGACGCATCTGTAAACTGCCTGCACTTCAAACTCAGCATTTCAGCACCATAAACTGATACATAAAATAAACCTCCTGTCTAATTTTATGCGTTACATTTAGACATTAGGTACAGTACAGCATGTACACCATATCATGTGTGTTCTTCTGAGAACTAAGCATTAAACACATCTGTCAGCCAGTGCAACTGATGTGCAGGCCTACGTTTATTTTGCATTAACACAAACGCAACTATATAAACTCGACGAATTCATAGCATCATAACATTTAAATAGTCAATATTTATTACTCACCACAAATCTGGTCCTCAGTGAAGTCAGACTGTCCATGCCAGGATAATGAGGGCGATAGAAAAGATCAGCGTTAAAACAGAGGATGCATTGGTTTGATATTCCAATAAAGGATACTAAGAGTATCCTACAAAATAAAATGCTCAGTGCAAATCAGAGCACATTTAAATATTAAATACGTGATATACTAGACTGACAGCAGAGCTTGATGGCTTAAATACCTTATGAGATGATTTGAGGTATCAACGTTATGTCTAACGGTCACATCGGTAAACCTACCGACTGTATGACTAATAGGCATGATCTGCATTGTAGTGAAAATGAGAGATGGCTGGCTATGATAATGTACTCACCATGACTGCAGTGTTTGAGGAGGGAGCGTCGGCGCGAGCGCTGTGTGAATTACAGTATGGGCGAGCACTCTTTGCTACACCGCTATATTCACGATGACGTCATGTCAACTCGATTCAAGCTGAATCGGCCAATCAAATTATGCGGGTGCTGGTTTCTCTCTATGGTCATTACCGGTGTGTCACTATTACACGCGCAGCAGAAGAGAGTTTGAATACCGTAATGCAGTGTTTCGCAAACGGGGGTTCGCGAGGGAATTGCAGGAGTTGGTAAGATGATACACATGAACATTTATGCATTTGGCAGACGTATTTATCCCAGGCGAATTATGTTGCATTCAACGTACACATTTTATCAGTTCTTATACTGTCCTTGGAAATCGAACCCATGACCTTGGCACTGGTAGCGCCATACGCTACTGAGCTACAGATGAAAAGATGACATTTAAATCGAATTTAAAATTAAAATAAATAAATGGGCCTGCATAATTCATCGAAATAAAATAAGAAAGTTAGCGTGATTATCAAATAAAAGGCTGCGATTTAATTAATAAGGCGTTGTGCGGTGTTTTCAGCATCACAGATTCATCTCACCCAGTTCACAGGCGTTGTCAACATTTTTGTTAACATGTTTACAGCATTTCACCAGTATTTCACAAAAAGCTCAAGGGTTTGAAGGTTTGAAAGTGATTAATTTAAGACAAATATTAGTATCGTAACTTTTAATGTAAAATAAAATTATCATTAAACATTCGTTTTTATTTTACAGCACAGCTGATTTATAACAGTAATATACTTTTGTCTTATTTTTTTTAGAATTAGATATTATTATTATTATTATTATATTCAATTTGATGGATTCCTAAAACACTAGTGACAGTAGAGAACAGTGAACATGCAATGTGTCATTGTTAAAATATTAAATGAGAATCGTAGAGTACTTCAAGTAAATATGGTTCCAAGGGTTTTCACAGTGATGCTGTAGAAGAACCTTCAGTGAACAGTTCTTAAAAGAACTCAATTATAGTGAATTATATGTGAAGAAAATTTGAATAATATAAAGAACCTTCTTTTACTATAAAAAACCTTTTGTGCATGATAAGGTTCCATGGATGTTAAATGTTTTGAACCATATTCCAATAAAGTACCTTTATTTTAAACAGGGTAAGGGGTTTAGCTGACAAAAAAAAGCAAGGTGACCCACATAAAGATCTAAGAACTGACCTTTAAAATATTAAATAAGTTATATGATCATTACCAGGTTAATAAAAAAATGTGGAAAAGAATAGTTCCATTTCACAATAATGTAATTTGTATTGATTACAATGCACGTCTCCAAAATATCATCTGATATCTTCTGAACAGATCTTCAAATAAATTTGAAATATGCACATGACATTGTGCACTCCATTAGATGGCAGTAAAGTTTCAGTCAGGATGGGTATTAGCACATCTAGAATATACAAATTGTTTTAAAAATGGATATTGATATTGCTATTTACCTCATTCAATGTAATGTTATTTGCTTGTTTTTATGTTCACAGCATATATGCTTTGATATAAATATGGTTGCACTTGCAATACTTGCTTTGTTAGGATGAATAAGCAACAGTTGTGCAAGTTAGTTTCCTGAGTTTGATGCTTTGTAATGAACCACAAACGTTAACAAGAGGGTACACAGGGATGAAGAGAGCATGTTGCAACATCAAGCTGAGGTAAGCCAGACAAAGACTACCGTGAAGAAGAGGAAGAGTGCTAGACACAGATAGCAACGTACGTGACAGAGGAAGGACACCCATCTTACCCAATTAGTAGTATAAATAGTCTGAGGAGTAAATCACTCTTCTGATGCTGCCTGCATTAAGCGTGAAGGACACCTGATACCCTGTCGAGGGACACTTAACAGAATTTTGATTATAGAACTCGTAGCTTAGCTCATTTTAAGTTTTATTTTTGCAATTAACTGCTTTGTATTGTAACCAATAAGACATTTTATTGTTACAGTTGCCTCTCATGAGACTTTACTTATAACTACAAACTGAGCCTCAAATAAGAGCAACCACAAGGGAGTCTTTTACATCATTCCTGAAGGACTTCAACCTGCGAGTGGGTGAGTACTTCATGGTTTAGGCCAGATTTGACTATACTTACCCTACTTGAATAATCATAGGGTTAAAGGTGTAAGATAAAAGGAGACACCAAGTAATAGAATAAACAGAGAATTATTCTGGCAAAATAAACTCAGTAGGTGGCGGTAACGCACTAGATAACACACTTGTCTACACAGACACTTGTCCAGGTCAGATGCTTAACTATAGGTTCTCTATAAACTTTGGTATTTGGTAAAATCAAAACCTATGACATCAGTATTTCAGATGGTAAAATGTTTATTTTTTGTGATGGCACAGAACCAGAACAAGAGTTCAGATTCGCCCATCTGAGGCTTTTTTTATTTTACCAGTAACACGTCAGTGTCAAAACAATGGTGTCTATTAGATCACTTTACAATTCATTTTCTTAATTCACTTCATGAATAAACTAGAATTTTTGTTGAGGGATGCAGGCAGAGATATCATGGATATGATCTGATCCTGTTTTGGTTAAAATGGCAAAAAATTAAAGATGTATAGATATTTTATACATTTTACTGAAAATATGATTTTGAACCAAGCTGATGAGATCAATTTATCCTTTAAGGAAATATATTTTCTCATTCAAAGCGACTCTGTTCACTCCTCCTGACTGGTGCTCTCTCCACACTGGAAGCGTATGAAGTCTAGCACACGTGCATTCTGTAGAGTCAGCAACTGTCCCACAGTATATTTGGGATCTAGGAGGAAGGCCTGAGGCAAAAGTCTCGTCTCAGATTCACCACATGGTATATCGTCCATGTTGCCAAGAGAAACAGGTGCTTCGCCCACTATATGTTGCCCCAGCTTCCTTCCCAGAGCGTCCGTCCCTTCCTTAGGTCCACCTTGAAACACAACTAGCGATCCATAGCGCCCCATCTCAATGCCAACCTGCCCAGGAACTGCCCCATGAATGTATGAGCCAATGTGCCAATCAGAGGGCACAGCAAGTGATACGGCCCGCCGCATGCCAATGTTCTCACCTAATCGCCCTGAAGGGAAAAAAACAGAATACAGAAATGAGATGAGAATGAGGGAAATTATTTTTATTATTATGTTTAATTACTGGGAGGTAGACAATAGACATGGTGTGTTAAATTGCTTACAAATTGTGTAACTCATGTTGTGAAGATATAATCACATCATGTAATTATGTAATTTCTTGTACAATACAGACTTTTTTGTTTGGGGTCAGCAAGACGTTCACCTAGGCTTCATTTATTTGATTACAAATTCAGTAAAAACAGTATTATTGTGAAATATTATTACAACTAAAACTAACAGTTTTCTATTTTTAAAATGTAATATATTCCTGTGATGGCAAAGCTAAATTTTCAGCAGCTATTACTCCAGTCTTTAGTGTCATATGATCCTTCAGAAATCATTCTAATTTGCTGATTTGCTGCTCAAGAAACATTTTTATTATTATCAATTGTGAAAACAGTTGTGCTTCCTAATATTTTTAAAAATTTTCCAGGATTATCTGATGAACAGACAGAGCAGCATGTATTTGAAACAGATTTTTGTGTAATATTGAAAATGTCCTTATTGTCACTTTTGATTTATTTAATGCATCTTTACCGAATAAAAAAAAATGAATTGCTTTAAAAAAAAAAATACTGACCCCTAAATTCTGGATGTTAGTGTGCATTTATACATTTTTAATTGTGGCTTAATTGTCCAAATACTTTTTGGGTCACTTTAAGTAGCAAGAAATCATAGATAAACCTGGTTTTAGAATGTTATCCAAAAGTAAATATAATGTAAAAGGGCAAACTCACACACGATATATCATGGTATATCTCAGCTATAGTCGAGGCTATCTGATCTGCCAGTGAGGGTCCCTCAGGAACGTGGAGCTCACTAATGTCCTCAGAAGACAGCACACTCTGAATCAGAGAACAGATCAGCAGTCAGAGGTTACAGAATGTGTGGAGGAAATGCACATTTCTGAAAATGCCAATGAAGGGCATGTACCTTAATATACCCTGTCTGTTTTTTGCTGCTGTGATGAGCCATTACTGACAAAGCAACATCCTTCACCAACTGCTGAAATTTCTCATTCCTCGCCACAAAATCTGTCTCACAGTTCACCTGAAAAGAAAAACAGAAATGTTGGTTCAGTCACACTGCGTCATGTTGGCGACCAAATTACACATTGTGTGGTAAGACTGACACATTAACATACCTCAACCATGACAGCTGCATTGTCAACCATAAGGAGACCAATCAGTCCTTCCTTGGCTTTTCGACCTTCCAGTTTACTCGCTTTGCTCCAGCCCTCTTTTTTGGCTTGTTCATGCAGCCAGCTTTCTGCCTGCAAACATCCCATTTTGCAAATTATAATTGGCTCATCCTTACCATATACAGGATTGTGCATGCAGACCCTTACTTTATGCACATCTAAATTACATAATTATATATATAAACAAAAACGACAATAACTATGAATAATAAGGATGTGAGTTTACTGTTTGTGCTTAACAAATCAGATGACTTGTAATACATAGCAACTTTAGTTTAAAAAATACAGTGGGTTTGTGAAATTAAAAGATATATCTTTTGCATAAGATCCTCCATTCTTTTTACATTTTTATTTTCTAAAAATGTGTAGAAAATACTGGACCGCACCTGTGTAACGTCATTGTTGAATTTCTCCAGTGCTTTTTTGCAGTTGATGAAGGTGTAGCCCGTAGATTTACGTAATTTGAGGAGAAGTGCTTTATCTGCTGCTAAACTCGGGCAGCTGGTGTAGAGAGACTGAACGTGCTGCGCGAGACATCCCTATGAACAACATATTATTGTGACAAAGGATTTAATAATGCTACAGAACATTACACAGCCGTATGGAAACCGATATACAAATGCTGTTATTTAAAACACGCCCTTATTTGAATAACAAGCCAAATATTTCATATCAAAGAAGGCTGCCATGCATCATAACTTCTGAAGCATCAAGTCAAAAACATTAAAAGATTAGAGTGCGAAATATGACAAATGAGACAAAGCCCACCTTGACTACTTCTGTCCTGACAGTTCGAAATAAAGAATATAAAGCCATTTCTATATCTCCCTCAAGACCAACACTAGCTTCCTTACATCAGTAACTGGAATGTCATTGAAGCACGCTTTCTGCAGAGAGAGAGAAAGGTCAAACAGAAGAGAATTAAGGAGTCACATATAGCGCCATCTACTGCAAAGGAGTTTAAACTACAGCTTACTGAAGAAGAGAAGGAACAGTGTAAACAAATACCCGTTTAAAAATGCCTAATGAAACTGGTATACACAAAAAAAAAATGTATAAATCTGCTATAATAATAATAATAATAATAATATTTTATTGTTGTTGTTTGGAACCAATCCTAATGTGATAATCTGTACATACATAATAATGTAGCAACAGCTGTTTATTTATAAAGCACATTTAAACAACTTAAACTGAATAAAAATGCTGTACAATATGGGGAAAAACAAATCTACAATTCAAAAAGAGTAAGAACATGTGTCAGCTCTGCACCAATGTGAAGATAAAAAAAAAAAAAACTTTGACAAGAGTGATGGCAGTGTGAATGCTACCACCTGGTCTTTCTGAGTGTTTGCGCATTCTATGGAACACTTTCTTGCCAAGAACACATTCTTGGCAAAAGGATCAGACCACGAAATTGCATTAAATAGTATTAAATTAGTATATTATATATAAATGCTATATTCATCTTTTTCACCAGGTGTCTACCATTTCTGGAGCCTGACAACTGTTCTCAAAGATTTTGGACCAGCTGACTGAAAAAGAGGAACAGAGTTTCATTTATTTTATTTTATTTTATTTGTGATTACAAACTTGCTCTTTGTAATCATTTCACCACTCCCCAAATTGCCTTTTTGAACTTTTGAACTGAGTCACCTAGTGCTTTATTACTAAATATCAGTAGTTATTATCACAACCGAATACGTTGGTGCATGGGAGGAGTTCCTAAGGCTTTATTGATCTGAGATGGTATAAAAAGCAAACTGAGTCTTAATCTGTAGTTTGTGCATCTGGCTCGTCTAAAGTCCATAATGAAGGTCTCCCTCATCCTCTTTCTCACCATCACCCTGATCTCTCAGGGCTACAGTGGTAAGTTCATACTTTCAATTTCCATCCTGATTGTTCGTTCATAAGCTAAACTGAACATGTTCATGTACCTTTTGTTCTTGTAAAGCATAGTAATTATCCTAATGCAAAGAGTGTTCCTTATTTGTCGGATTCTCTGGACTTCTGTAAGTGTGAAATTGTGATGCTAAATTTTACCCTGACTTTTTCTATTTCATTCATTTTTCTCCTAATGATTTATACCCAAATCTCCGTAATCA
Source organism: Tor tambroides (assembly GCA_021397915.2). Taxonomy (NCBI): domain Eukaryota; kingdom Metazoa; phylum Chordata; class Actinopteri; order Cypriniformes; family Cyprinidae; genus Tor; species Tor tambroides. The sequence goes on along the minus strand of JAFVLL020039300.1, from coordinate 44,123 downwards.
AATCCTGTGCCTTATGTCTAATTGTTCTTTACTCAGTTCATACTATTGAGCTCTACTTGTACAAATAATAGGTTACTGGCATGCCCCTGGGTGGTAGATCTTTTCTTTCACACAAAATGTAACTCAGAATTAAACATTTTAGTGACGCTTTAGCAGTCAGCATGTGAAATGTGACCCTGGACCACAAAACCAGCCATAAGTGTCAATTTTTCGAAATTGAGATTTATACATCATCTGAAAGCTGGATAAATAAGCTTTCCATTGATGTATGGTTTGTTATGACCGGACAATATTTGGCCGATATACAACTATTTGAAAATCTGGAATCTGAGGGTACAAAAAAATCAAAATACTGAGAAAATGGCCTTTAAAGTTGTCCAAATGAAGTTCTTAGCAATGCATATTACTAATCAAAAATTAAGTTTTGATATATTTACGGTAGGAAATTTACAAAATATATTCATGGAACATGATCTTTACTTAATATCCTAATGATTTTTGGCATAAAAGAAAAATGGATAATTTTGACCCATAAAATGTATTTTTGGCTATTGCTACAAATATACCCCAGCGACTTAAGACTGGTTTTGTGGTCCAGGGTCACAAATATATCTCACCTCCTTCAAGGCTCACTTTCTTGTAAAGGAAGATGTGGAGAGCCCTATGATGCCTCAAACGACTGCCACTGCGATTCACAATGCCAGCAGCATGAGGACTGCTGCGATGACTATAAAAAGCAGTGTGGTCGTCGAGGTGAGCTTCAACATACGTAATTCTGTAAAACAAACTCATTCTCATAAAAAAGGTACAAAGCTGTCAGTGGGGTGGTACCAGTACAAAGGCAAACAGGTCGATCTTTGTACCTTTTCTGAGAGTGTATAGGTTCAAAAAAAAAAGTTTAGTAGCTGGTCTGGTCTTGTACGTTAAAGCTGTGAAACTAATTTTGCTGTTCTGTCGTCTAACTGGACTGAAGTTTGTAGTTTAATACTCCTTGTCTGCGATCAATTAGACAAAAGGCACAAAAACGAATAATGAATCAGAAGAATCACATACACTGATGAATCATTAAAGTAATTCTAAACAAACACAGGTTTTATTCGTCCCTTAAATACAGTACAACCCTCAAGGTCTGTTGAGTCACATGGTACAAATCAGCGTTTTATAACAGGCATAAAAATAGGAGAATGATTTAGTTCTAAATATTAAGGGGTTATCTGCGACGAGTTACTCAGTGACCCTGAGTCCTGTTTATTTTGGATCCCAAAACTCAGCTGTATCTACTTCTATAGTTTCACACACTTTGTTAATCTCAAAATGCTAAACACCATGTTTCCTATTGTGTAATTAATCACAGGTTCAGTTTGGTTATTTGTATGAAGAACACTTATAATACTATTCAGACAAAAGGAACTATCATGTGTTTTTTTCTTTTCATAAAAAAATTGTATTATTATTTTACATTGTTTTCAGTCTACAAATGCTACTACAGGTAAGTTAAATCTGATGTAATTTCAATTCTACTTGCTGTAGAATTGAAATTGTAGGTTGTATCTGTCAACAGCACAAATCTGCACTACCCAGCATTGTGTGACACGAACATATAAAAATAACAACAAAAAAAATCCTGAGATTTACAGTTATGAACACTGAACATGTTCAGACATTTGACTGATAATTAACTTTACTTTCTTTACTACAAGACAACAGATTTCCAGTTGTAGAAATTAATTGCTTGGTTAACTTCAGCGTTTCCTCATCCTTTATTCTTTCATTTTGCTCAGGGTTGGTCAGGGTTTTCTTTTCTCTTCAGGCACTAACTCTTTATTTATCCATTTCCCATCCTAAGTATCAGCCAGTGTCTCTGACGCTGAGATCAAGTCTCTGTCTGAGACGCTGTACAAGTTAGACCATAACAGGGCCACAGCCTCAGAGCTGGTTATTGATCCTCAGACACTGATCTCGTCATCTGAGACCGGCTCCGGCAATGACCACTCATCACGCCCGTAAGACACAAACTGCATCCACATACAGTATATACACATACATGCATGTTATTATGTATTCTAATGCTCTTTTCTTTCTTAGATTGTTCAAGCAAGTGAGTAGTACTTTGCTCTCCAAGCCCACATATAAAGCTCTGCTGAATTTGTTAGACAACTATAGAAGGGTGACAGGGGAAACGGAGGATGTGCCCTCGCAGGAAGTGCAGGAGCAGGACACTTTCCTCCAACAGACCATGAACACTGATGTGGGCAGGGAGCTTTACAATTTCCTCCACTCTAAAGGTACAGTATATGTGACCGCAAAACTCTTTTTCTGAATTTTAGTGACCTCAGTGTGATAAAAATAAAGCGATTTTACGTATTCTAGTTCTTATTAATTAATATTTAAAGAATATACATTAGGAGGAAAGGAAAAAAGGAAAGAAAAGGACGTGACATGTGGCCAAGTATGATGTCCCATACTTGGAATTTGTGCTCTGCATTTAACCCATCCAAGTGCACACACACAGTAGTGAGTAGTGAACAAGCACACACACACACACACACACACCGTGAACACACACCCAGAGCAGTTTGGGGTCAGTCTAATTATGAAAGAATATAAAAGTTTTTTCTAGATACAATTCTTTGATTAAAAGAGACAGTAGAGACATTTATAATGTTGAAGATTCAACACTGATCATAATAAGAACTGTTTCTTGAGGAGCAAATCGGTATATTAGAATGATTCCCAAAGGATCATGTGACATGGAGTAATGGAGTAAGACTGGAGTAATGTCTGCTAAAAAATATCCGCTTTGCCTTCACAGGAATAAATTATGTTTTAAAATATACTAAAATAGAAAAGAGCTTTTGATTTGTATTAATATTCCACAATATTAGCCTACTGTTTTTAAATGTAGCCATGGTGCGCATAAGATACTTCTTAAAAAATGTTCAAAAAATGTTACCAATCTCAAACTTCTGAACAGTGGTGTGCATTTTTGTTTTATATGTAGTATTAAGATTTTACTACTATTCTAAACTCTTTACTAGAAGAAAAGTGTTTAATGACTATTCATTGAAATGTATTATGCAAAATATTTGAATTTAAAAACCACTGGTTTTCAGGTATATACTCATCACAGAGCGAGTTTATCCAGGATCTGAAGATGATGTGGTTTGGTCTTTACTCTCGATCTAGTGGCAATCTGGACTCCAGCGGGTTTGAGCACATCTTTCTAGGTCAGTCTGTGTGTGACCACATGTGATTTGCTGCCAAACTGTATTTTAGCTCTCTTTGGCTGACATGTATTGTGTCAACAGGGGAAATTAAGAAAGGAAAGGTGTCTGGTTTCCACAACTGGCTGCAGTTTTATCAGAATGAGAAACAGGGACTCCTGAATTACTACAGCCATAGTTTTAATGGCCCTGTGAGTTCTATTTGAGTGAACTGAAACAAACCAGTGCTAGTACAATATGCATTTTCAAAGTCTGGATGTCTACTTGTATTAAAAGTTTCGTCTCTCTCTCAGTGGACCACATATCCTGATGTTTTGGGAATGCAGTTTGAATGGGATGGCTATTTCAAAGAGGTTGGTTCTGCCTTCATTGGCTCTAGTCCTGAATTTGATCTGGCTATCTACAGTCTTTGCTACATCACCCGCCCTGGCAAGAAGTAAGTTGTCAGTTTTTGTTTTCTGCCAATGCATATTCATTGGTCCATGCGGCCATTCATCAAATAAAACTCATTTTGGTTTATATGAGTAAATCAAATTCATATACTCATCTGTTTGACTGTATTCTCAGATGTTACGTGAGTCTGGGAGGACAGACTCTGGGCATTCAGACCTATACATGGGACAACAGCAGCTATGGGGATGGAAAGAAGTACATTGCCTCTGCTTACCCTGCCACACCATGATTCCCTGTCATCTGAATATCAGTATCAACAGACTCACAACCAAAACAGCTCATATGCAATCTTAATTGTTCTCTTGGTTGTTCGAGGTTGATGTTGGACCAAATAAAACACAAAACTAGAAAAACACCCTTCCTGTCTGTATTTTTACTAATACATAATATTCTTTCACACTCTCACTAGCTACAGCTGTCAAAAGTGTGCACATCTTTTAGTCTGTTATATTTTTTTCCACATTTTAAAATTTGATTTAGAACCATTTTCCATTAATTTAGGATAGAATAATATTCTGTAATTATACAAAAAATAAATAAATAAAAGAACAGAAATAAATAACAACAACAAACTCTTACAAATGGCTTTATTTACATAAAATACTTTGTAGATTTCAAGTGTATGACAGTGACAGATCAGATGTTTGAGGTTATGGATCTGCGTCCCCGGCACAGCGGAAGCCCAGATTAGAGGCAGAACTATCTGGAGTATTTTGACTACGGGCTGCACACCTGTATCTGTAGCAGTAAGACTACAGAGAGAGAAAAATGTGTTAACATCTATGTGAACAAGTTGTATAAAAGCTTACAGATGAAGTTTGCATTTTCCTCTTAGGTG
>JAFVLL020039300.1:12359-39508 GCA_021397915.2 Tor tambroides | reverse complement strand
AACTTTTTCACGACATTCTAATTTATTGAGATGCACCTGTAAATGCTATATTCATCTTTTTCACCAGATGTTTACCATTTCTGGAGCCTGAGAACGGGAACTGTTCTCAAAGATTTTGGACCAGCTGGCTGAAAAAGAGGAACAGAGATTCATTCATTTTATTTCATTTTATTTTATTTTGTGATTACAAACTTCCTCTTTGTAATCATTTCACCACTCCCAAAAATTGCCTTTTTGCTCATAGCAACACAGCAACACGTTTGAACTGAGTCACCTAGTGCTTTATTATTAAATATTAGTAGTTATTATCACAACAGAATGTGTTGATTCATGGGAGGAGTTCCCTAAGCTTTATTGATATGAGATGGTATAAAAACCGAACTGAGTCTTAATCTGTAGTTTGTGCATCTAGATCGTCTGAAATCCATAATGAAGGTCACCCTCATCCTCCTTCTCACCATCACCCTGATCTCTCAGGGCTACAGTGGTAAGTTAATACCTTCAATTTCCATCCTGATTGTTCATGTAAGCTACCTTTTGTTCTTGTACAGCATAGTTAGAATCCTAATGCAAATAGTGTTCTTTCTCTCTCCTTGTCAGGTTCTCTGGACTTCTGTAAGTATGAAATTGTGATACTGAATTTTACTCTGACTTTTTCCTATTTTATTCATTTTTTCTCCTAATGATTTATACCCAAATCTCCTTAATCAAATCCTGTGCCTTATGTCTAATTGTACTTAACTGAGTTCACACTGTTGAGCTCTACTAGTACAAACAACAGGTTACTGACATGCTTCTGGGTGGTAGATCATTTCTTTCACATAAAATAAATCAGAATGAAACATTTAAGTGACGCTTTAGCAGTCAGCATGTGAAATATATCATCTCGCCTCTTTCAAGGCTCACTTTCTTGTAAAGGAAGATGTGGAGAGCCGTACGATGCTTCGAACGACTGCCAATGCAATTCAAAATGCCAGCAGAATGAGGATTGCTGCGATGACTATAAAAAGCAGTGTGGTCGTCGAGGTGAGCTTCAACATCCGTGATTCTGTTAAAAAAAATAAAAATTAACTCTCATAAAAAAAGCTGTCAAATGTGATGGTACCAGTATAAAGGCAAACTGGTAAATCTTTGTTCCTTTTCTGAGAGTGTATAGGTTTAAAAAAAGGTTTAGTAGCTGGGGCCTGTTTCATAAAACAAGTTTACCAAACAAGCCAGGTTTATTTCAGTTAGTCTGACTTATTGTCAGTTGATCTGGTTCAAAATAAGTCAGAATAACTGAAATAAGCCTGGCTTGCTTGGTAAGCTTGTTTTATGAAACAGCTCCCTGGTGTGGTCTTGCACGTTAAAGCTTTAAAACTAATTTTGCTGTTGTTTCAAGTCAAGCTGGACTGAAGTTTGTAGTTTAACTAATACAGTTTAATACTCCTTGTCTGTGTTCAATTAGACAAAAGGCACAAACGAATAATGAATCGTTCAAAGTAATTCTAAACAAACACAGGTTTTATTCGTCTCTTAAATACAGTACAATGCTCAAGTTCTGTCGAGTCACGTGGGGCAAATCAGCGTTTTATAACAGGCATAAAAATAGGAGAAGGATTTAATTCTAAATATTAGGGGGTTATCTGTGTAAAGCTACTCATTGACCCTGAGTCCTGTTTATTTTGGATTCCAAAAGTGTCATGAAACTCTACTAAAAAGTGTCTACTTCTATAGTTTCACACACTTTCATTAGAAAATGCTTAACACCATATTTCCTATTGTGTAATTAATCAGTTTCATGTTAGTTATTTGTATGAAAAACACTTACAGTACTATTCAGACAAAAGGAACTGTCATGTATTTATTTATTTTCCAAAAACATTATTTTCAGTCTACAAATGCTACTACAGGTAAGATAAATCTGATGTCAGTTCAGTTAATTGCTGTTACGGTTGTAGCTGTCAACAGCACAAATCTGCACTACACCCAGGATTATGTCACACTAGCGTATAAAAACAAAAACAATAATAAACTTGAATCTAGTTAGATTTACAGTTATGAACACTGAATATGTGCAGACTTTTGACTGACAATTACCATTGTTTTCTTGACTACTAAGACAACAGATTTCCAATTTTAGAAATTGAATGTTGAAATTTGAAACTATAATTGCAGTAATTGCTTGGTTAACTTAATTGCAGTAATTGCTGTTTCAGTTTTTCCCTCATCCTTCATTCTTTCATTTGCTCAGGCTTTGTCAGGTTTTTCTTTCCACATCAGGCGCTAACCCTTTCTTTATCCTTTTCCCATCCCAAGCATCAGTCAGAGTCTCTGACGATGAGATCAAGTCTCTGTCTGAGACACTGTACAAATTAGACCATAACAGGGCCACAGCCTCAGAGCTGGTCATTGATCCTCAGACACTGATCTCTTCATCTGAGACCGGCTCTGGGAATGACCACTCATCTCGCCCGTAAGATAAAGACTGCACACACAGATATCCACATACAGTTTTTGCATGCATGTTATTATTCCAGTTCTCTCTTTCTCTTTTAGATTGTTCAAGCAAGTGAGTAGTAGTTTGCTCTCCAAGCCCACATATAAAGCTCTGCTGAATCTATTAGACAACTATAAAAGGAAAACAGGGGAAGCAGAGGATGTGCCTTCACAAGAAGTGCAGGAGCAGGACACTTTCCTCCAACAGACCATGAACACTGATGTGGGCAAGGAGCTTTACAATTTCCTCCACTCTAAAGGTACAGTACATGTGACCACAAAACTCTTTTTCTGAATTTTAGTGACCTCAGTGTGATTAAAAAATCATGTGAGTTTACATATTAAATATTTCAAGAATATACACTACCATTCAAAGGTTTGGGGTCAGTATAATTTTGAAAGAAATTAAAAGTTTTATCTAGAAAGGATACAATTCTTTGCTCAAAAGAGACAGTAAAGACATTTATAATGTTAAAGATTTGTTTCAAATATTTTTTTTTCAACATTGATCATAAGAATTGTTTCTTGAGGAGCTAATTAGCATATTAGAATGATTTCTGAAAGATCATGTGACATTGAAGACTGGAGTAATATCTGCTAAAACATCAGCTTCGCCATCACAGGAATAAATTATAATTTAAAATATATTAAAATAGGAAAGAGCTTTTGAATTGTAATAATATTCCACAATATTACTGTTTTTTGATCAAATAAATGTAGCCATAGTGAGCATGAGAAACTTCTTAAAAAAAAAACAAAAAAATCTTACCAATCCCAAACTTCTGAACAATGGTGTACATTTTTTTTTACATGCAGTATTAATATTTTACTAATATTCTAAATTTTTTACTAGAAGAAAAGAGTTTACTGACTACTATCATTTGCACCACAAAGTCATTAAAATGCAATGTAAATAGATTATGCAAAATATTTGAATTTAAACCACTGGTTTTCAGGTATATACTCATCACAGAGCGAGTTTATCCAGGATCTGAAGATGATGTGGTTTGGTCTTTACTCTCGGTCTAGTGGCAAACTGGACTCCAGCGGGTTTGAGCACACCTTTTCAGGTCAGTCTGTGTGTGTGACCACGTGTGATTGGCTGTCAAACTGCTTTTCATCTCTCTTTGGCTGACATGTGTTGTGTCAACAGGGGAAATTAAGAAAGGAAAGGTGTCTGGTTTCCACAACTGGCTGCAGTTTTATCTGAATGAGAAAGAGGGCCTCCTGAATTACTACAGCCATAGTTTTAATGGTCCTGTGAGTACTACTGAGCATGTGAATCAAAACAAACCAGTGCTAGTAAAACATGCATTTTAAAAGTCTGGATGTCTACTCGTATTACACGTTTTGAGATAGTAAAAGCCAAGTTTCTCCTCTCTCTCAGTGGACCACATATCCTGATGTACTGGGAATGCAGTTTGAATGGGATGGCTATTTCAAAGAGGTTGGTTCTGCCTTTATTGGCTCTAGTCCTGAATTTGATCTGGCTATCTACAGTCTCTGCTACATCACCCGCCCTGGCAAGAAGTAAGTTGTCGGGTTTTGTTGTCTGCCTATGCATATTTATTCCTCCATTCATCAAATGAAACTCATTTCGTTTATATGAGTAAATCAAATTTATGTACTCATATGTTTATCTGTATTCTCAGGTGTCATGTGAGTCTGGGAGGAAAGACTATGGGCATTCAGACCTATACATGGGAAAACAGCAGCTATGGGGATGGAAAGAAGTACATTGCCTCTGCTTACCCTGCCACACCATGATTCATCTGTCATCTGAACATCAGTATCAACAGACTCACAACCAAATTAACTCATATGTAATCTTAATTTTTGTCTTGGTTGTTCGAGGTTGATGTTGGACCAAATAAAACACAAGAATAGAAAAACACCCTTCCTGTCTGTATTTTTACTAATAGTCCAGGTGATGTGTGCAAAATTTGAGGTGATATGTTCACTTTTTCATAAAAGCATGAAATCAGATCAGATTTTTGAGTTTTCTCAACTTCTTGTTTTAAGTTTATACAACAAAAACTTGAGAATCTCCTACAAAAATTAGTTGAGAGAACTCAAAATTCTGCTGAAGCTGGTTGCCTTAAAATTTTAAGTTGGCTCAACTTTTCTTTCTTTTTTTACAGTGCAGTATCACAGCATTTACAAAAGTCCATATGGCAATTAATTTTTTCTTTCTTTGATAATTAACTAATATTTTATTCAATAGTCCAATACAAGATAGTTTTAATTATTAATTAATTTGTTACATTTATATAGCAATTTCCGGGTACTCAAAGCGCTTTACATGGAAGTGGGAATCTCCTCAACCACCAACAATGTGCAGCCCACCACACACCAGCTTAACTAATATTTTATACAATAGTACAATAAAAGATTGTTTTCAGGAATACAATCATTTATTTCAGAGATATAAAAAAATATATAAATCTCAAGTAACTCTATTTTTCCTTACCTCTCAGGCAGAGTCAGGTAGGCGGTAGTATTTTTCCAATACAATCTTGTTCTCTCTCAACTATGCTCTAACATCACACGCAGACGGCAACACAATCTTGCTAAGCTGCGTCCTATCTGCACCTCTTCTGCTGCACCTTTGTCATTTTCTGTGGGTCTCTGGAATTTTCAGTCAGCTGTCAACAGACTTCATTCCAGCCATTACTTCTCAGTCTACTCTTAGTATCTTAGTATCTATAAAAATTCTTTTGAGTTTCATGCTATTATGCTTCTGTTAAATTCCATATTGTAATAATTTATAGCCTTCCTGGTCAACTGGGCACCTTTATAGAGGAGCTGTATGGGCTGCTGTCCTCATTCTCTGTGGATGGCAGTCCACTTGTAGTCTTTGGTGACTTCGAAATCCATCTGGAGAAGCCTTACACTGCAGACTTCCACTTCCACTCCTAGCTTCATTCGATCTCAAATGGCTTACCACCACAAGCACTAACAAATCAGGCAACCAGCTTGACTTAATTTACACATGCAATTGTATCACAGACAACATTTGGTAAAACCTCTAGACATCTCTGCTCATTTCTTTATTACATTTAACCTACATATTACTACCTGTGTGCCACCAATTCCTCTACCAGTTACTTTTAGGCAAAACCTATGCTTCCTTTCACCCTTCCATCTTTCCTCTGTAGTGTCATCCTCTCTTCCCTCACCCACCCATTTCTCATCTCTGGATGTAAATACAGCAACTGACACTTTATGATCCACTTTAACTTCTTGTCAAGACAATATCTGTCTAGACAGGCCAGTGCATACTACCCCTTCTAACCTAAAAAGATATATCATCATCTTTACTGTATTTTTGCTGAGCAGTCTGTTGGGTGGCTCACCAATGTACTAGATGTCACTAATACAAAAAATTAAGTAGGCTTGACCAGAATTTTTGTGGGGAGAAGCATTTATTGAAGATGGTAGTGTAGCAGTTCTTCAATAGTGATGCTAGCATGTCCTTCAAACAATCTTAACCCTTGTATGAATCCTAGCCTCTCCCAAAGTTCTGTCTGTGGGATATAATTTTATACCTGAAGACAAAGGGGCTAGAAACAATGCTGTTAGGAACTTTCCGCTGGTGATCCTGCAATCTACAAGACATTCCTGAGTTATGCTGTTCCTTTGTTATTCTCAAGGAATGGACCATTTGGTTCACACCTTTATAGACACAGATTATTTATTTCACAGAATGACCAACTGAACTTTAACCAATCAGGTTTCAGCAGAGGCCATTCAACTGAGACTGCTTTGCTGTCGGTCACTGTAGCCCTGCAGATGGCGAAAGATGATTCCAAATCATCAGTTCTTCTGCTGGAACTATCTGCCACTTTTGACACTGCACTCTAAAAAATGCTTGGTTAAATACAACTCAGCGCTGGATAAAATATGGACGAAAGCAGTGATTGGGTTGTTTTTACTCAGTGGTTGGGTTACTGGCCAGAAGGTTAGGTTAAACATTTAACGCAACTGTTGGTTGAAAACAGCTCAGCATGTGTTCTGTCCAATATTTACCCAGCACTGGGTTGTATTTAACCCAACATTTTTTAGAGTGTGTGAATCATCAGATTATCCTGTCTACCATCACCGGATCTGCACTCCACTGGTTTGAATATTATTTCACAGGTAGGTCTTTCAGGGTTTCCTTGGGAGGAGAGGTATCCAAAGAACATCAACTGGCTACAGGGTTTCCTCAGTGATCAGTTCTTGGACCCCTCCTCTTCACCATATACACTACATCGCTGGGACCCATTATTCAAGCACATGGCTTCTCCTACCATTGCTATGCTGATGACACACAGCACCATTCATTTCAACCAGACAATCCAATAGTAGCTGCATGGATCTCAGGCTGCCTGGCAAACATCTCAGCATGGATGAAGGAACATCACTTGCAGCTCAACCTGGCAAAGACTGAGCTTCTCGTTTTCCCTGCCACTCCGACTCTACAGCACGATTTCATCATCCTTCTAGGTTCATAAAAATTAATTCTTTGGTTGCCAGCTGACCTTCAAGGACCATATTGTAAAGACAGCTCGATCATGCAGGTTTGCATTGCACAACATCAGGAGGATCAGGCCCTTCCAAACAGAGCATGCTGCACAACTTCTTGCTAAGTCTCTTGTCACTTCTAGGCTAGACTATTGCAATGCTCTTCTGGCTGAACTTCCCTCATGCATGCACAATCAAACTTTGACAAATGATTCAGAATGCAGCGGCACGACTGGTCTTCCATAAGCCCAAAAGAGCCCACTTCATACCTCTCTTTATCTCCCGGCACTGGGTACCGGCTGTGGCTCGTATCAAGTTCAAGACATTGATGTTTGCATACAGAACATCCACAGGCTCAGCACCCTATACTTCCTCCTCACTCTTATGAAGCTAGTTCCTCTCCAGAAGCCTGAGATCTGTAAGTAAGCAATGCCTTGTGGTAACATCACAGAGAGGCATTTTCGTTCACCTTTCCTGGCTGGTGAAATGATCTTCCCACAATCGCAGTAATCACAGAACACCCGACACGTTATCTGACAGCAACACTAATTTAATCCCATACCCGACCCACTTGACATAAAAACTGGGACCTGAAACTCACAAAACTCACTTATTAAAACTTTTATTCAAATTGTGAATAGATAAAATACAGAAAGCAAGCAAAGACTGCTCCCTTTAATATAATCTCTACAGCTGTCAATCAGTGGCACCCGCACCCGCCACCCGTGCTTGTCACCGTCCGGCCCGCACCCGCACCGCACCCTACACATAAATATTATTACACCCGTTATGTCAAATATTAGCAGTTCACCTGCGTGTACCTGCCCGCATGCAGGACTTTGGCTTCTGCCTTGTGGACAACATAATAGACAACTCTGGCCCCAGAGAGTGATTGTAAATCAAGTTTACATGAAATATGTTTGAAATTTCAATCTGCATCTTCTGAGATTTCATTGTAATCCTTCTCATAAAGTCACTGAATTAACAATTAACTGTTCACCTCATTGCATTGCTGTCTGCGTGTGACGTTAGAGCATTGTTGAGAGAGAACAAGAATGTATTGTTAACACACTACCGCCTACCTGACTCTGCCTGAGAGGTAAGGAAAAATACACTTACCTGAGATGTTTTGTTTAATATATATATCTCTGAAATATGATAGTATTCTGGAAAAAAATCTTTTCATGTATTATTGAATAAAATATTAGTTAATTATCAAAGAAAGAAAAAAATAATTGCCATAATATGGACTTTTGTAAATGCTGTGATACTGTGATGCTCAGATACTGTTATTTCCTTCTCACATTGATGATTTCACCATTAACTCTTCACCTGAACAGTTTATGTTGCTATATATGGTATCATTGTAATCCTTGACCATCAAAATATAGGGATAGACATCACTTTTTCTGTGTTATCATGTTTGGTTCAGGAAATATGACACAAAATACATAATTTGGTTACGGCGGAAAGTAAAATGGTCGCCATGGCAACCACAAGGTGTTTTTGCGATGGCTCCATTTCTGAAAATGTTTAGGGCCGCAAACTACATAAGTGTAACAAGTTTCATGCTTTTATGAAAACGTGAACATTATTTTCACATATCACCTGGACTATAATACATAATAATATTCTTTCACACTCTCACTAGCTACAACTGTCAAAAGTGTACAATCTATTAGTCTGTTATTAAGCAAACTTGTAGGTCACATATGTTTTTTTTTCACATTTTTAAATCTGATTTAAAACCATTTTCCAATAATTCAGGATAGAATCACATTCTGTAATTATAACAAAAAATAAAAGAACAGAAATAAATAACAACAAACTCTTACAAATGGCTTTATTAACATAAAATACACAGTCTTTCTGGATTTCAAGTGTATGATAGTGATAGACCTGACATTTGAGGTTATGGATCAGTGTCAGCGTCAGCAGCGCAGCGGAAGCCCAGATTAGAGGCAGAACTGTCCGGAGTATTTTGACTACGGGCTGCACACCTGTATCTGTAGCAGTAAGACTACAGAGAGAAAAAAATGTGTTAACATGTAAGTAAAAAAAGTTGTATAAAAGCTTGCAGATGAAGGTTGTATTTTCCTCTTAGGTGCATATACAGTTGTGTTCAAAATAATAGCAGTGTGTTTAAAAAAGCGAGTAAAGCTCAAAATCCTTATAATACCTTTTACTTCAATACACACAAATGCATTGGGAACACTGCACATTCTATTCTGAATCAAAACATGAAGAAAACTTTAGAAAATTTGTTATTACTTTACAGAAAGTGAAGAAAAAGGAATATTAGGCTGTTCAAAAAAATAGCAGTGTCTGCATTTCTTTGCAAGTCAAACATTTACTGTATAAACAGAAAAAATGCTTGAAGATTTAGCTTTCTTGTGAATGACTGAACTAACATTTAGTTGTATAGTCATGGTTTCTGAGAACTGCTTCACATCTGTGTTGCATGGAGTCTGGCAGGTATTCCAGCCCATGGGACAATTGCACTACATACCACAATTCCTCTGCATTTCTTGGTTTTGCCTCAGAAATAGCATTTTTGATGTCACCCCACAAGTTTTCTATTGGATTAAGGTCTGGAGATTGGGCTGGCCACTCCATAACGTTTATCTTGTTGGTCTGGAACCAAGATGCTGCTTGCTTACTGGTGTGTTTGGGGTTGTTGTCTTGTTGAAACAGCCATTTCAAGGGGATTTCCTCTTCGGCATAAGGCAACATAACCTCTTTAAGTATTTTAATGTACTCAAACTGATCCATGATCCCTGGAATGCGATAAATAGCCCCAACACATAGTATGAGAAACATCCCCACATCATGATGCTTGCGCCACCATGCTTCACTGTCTTCACAGTGTACTGTGGCTTGAATTCAGTATTTGGGGGTTGTCTGACAAACTGTGTGCGGCCCCTAGACCCAAAAAGAACAATCTTGCTTCATCAGTCCAGAAAATATTGTGCCATTTCTCTTTAGGCCAGTCAATGTGTTCTTTGGAAAATTGTAACCTCTTCATTTTTTCAACAATGGGACTTTGCGGTTGTTTCTTGTCGATAGCTTGGCTTCACATAGGCATCTTCTAATTGTTACAGTACTCACAGTTAACTTTAGACTTTATTTGATCACCCTGGAGCTGATCATTGGATCATCTGAGTCTTTGGCTATTCTTCGATCCATTCGAATGGTAGTTTTCCGTTTTCTTCCACATCTTTCTGATTGCCATTTTAAAGCATTTGGTATCATTTTAGCTGAGCAGCCTATCATTTTGCACTTTTTTATATGTTTTCCCCTCTTTAATCAACATTTTAATCAAAGTGAGCTATTCTTTTGAACAATGTCTGGAGCGACCCATTTTACTCAGATTTTTCAGAGAAATGCACAGTACAACATTTGCAGCCTTAGATCATAAATAAGGGCCACTTGTTTGACACCAGTTTTCACAGAATGATTTACCTCTCTAATTAAACTCCCTTGCTATTATTTTTGAACATGCCCTTTTCAATTAATAATTCAGATTACACAGAATCAACAGCGCATACATGTCACGACTGTTGGGTCTATTGGTTTTCTATTACTCTACCACACCTACTAGTAAAATATTTGCCATATAGAAATATAATTTCTACCAAAAACAGTGATTGATCTGGTCAGTGATGTTGGACTGCTATTATTTTGAACACAACTGTATATGGGGTATGTATAGGCGTACATAATAAGTGCATACTAGCTTTACATACTAGCTTTAACTTTGGGGTTGACAAGATAGGTTTTTGAAGTCTCTTATGTTCACCAATGCTGATTTTATTTGAAAAAAAAAAAAAAAAAAAAAAAAAGGCAAATAACTTTTTTCTATTTTAATAGATTTTAAAATACAATTTCTTACTCTGATGGCAAAGCTTAATTTTCATCAGCCATTACTCCAGTCTTCAGTGTCACATGATCTTCAGAAATCATTCTATTGTGCTGATTTGCTGCCCAAGTAACACTCATTCTTATCTATGTTGAAAGCATTTTTGTGGTTTAATAATTTTGTGTAAACCATTATACTTTTTTCAGGATTCCTTTATGAATAGAAAGATTAAAAGAGCAGCATTTATTTGAAATATAAATCTTTTGTAACATGTCTCTACTGTCAGTTTTGATCAACTGAATCCTTTTTGCTAATTAAATTTATTAACTTCTGACAATGTTAGCTAACACAATATCCCACCCCTCAATAACCAACTCAGTAACTCTCAATAATTAGATGGCTTTGTGTATGTTTTACCTTGTGGCACATGTAGGATCCTCCTTTCTTGACTCTGTCTGTCCCTGTTTCTGGTCCTTTCTATGAAAAGAGTCATAAGGGTAAGGGTTTAACACATGAACAGCCTTATATGCATAAATGAAAGACCTTTAAGTTATGGATGTGTGAATAGTTCACTCATATTAATCTTACAGGGTTGTACTGGTCTTCTGTAGAGTGATGCACGTTCCACCAGTCTGCCGTCCACTCCCATACGTTTCCCACCATGTCATACAGCCCAAAGCCATTGGCAGGAAATGACATCACCTGCCCAAAACACCAACTAATCAGTCAGTTTTCTGTAATTTCTCCTGTCTAAATTTAAAACCCAGTATACATGTAAATCAGGATAAAGGGCTACTTTGTGTTACCGGTGATGTGTTAGCATAGCCGTCCTCTGCTGTGTTGTGGTTAGGGAAATCTCCCTGCCACAGGTTAGCATAGTGCTGCCCTCTGGGCATTAGTTTATTTCCCCAAGGGTACAGCCTAACAAGAGCGACAGAGAAAGAATATGTTAAAAAGACATTAAAATGGACAAACAATGAACAAAACACAGACACACACGCACCTATCCTGCAGTCCTCCTCTACAGGCCAACTCCCACTCAGCTTCAGTAGGAAGTCTGCGTTTGGCCCAGTGACAGTACGCCTGTGCATCACTCCATGATACATGCAGCACAGGGTGATTCATCCTAGATACAAACACAGAGATTATATTTAATATTATGACTTCTAAACAGGTGTATGACTTATAAACATATCATCTGATTGTACAGTATTATTAGTGATGTATTACAATCATTCAGTACTTGCTCATGTGGTATTAAATTTTTTGTATATGTATTTATTTACCTGTGCTTTATGGTTGAATCTGGTCCTTCTGGGTGTCTCCAGTCTGCACCTTTCACTGGTGACCACCAAGGAGCTGCAGCCACCTACTGACCATAATTGTACATTGACAAAGTGAAGTGCAGCTTATTTATCTATAAATGCACATCCTGTCTGTTTGTGGCTATATTTGGAGATTAACATCTCCAAGTTCTGAGTTCATGCAGGCACAAAGAGACATACTCATTACTTGACTATATTTGTAGTTAATTTTTAACATTTCCAGTCTTCCCAAGACATTCTGTTCCTTGGCCCCCTCTTGAATTAATTTCAATTCAGTGTTACCCACAAACGTGAATATTGAATATTAAATAAATGTGTTAAGTAAATGTGAATATTGACAGATAGGATGGACAGGACATTTTTTCAACATTTAGGTGAAAAAAAAAAATTATTTGATCAAAATTACTGTACAAAACTGTAATTTTGTGAAATATTATTACAGTTTAAAGGATTTTAATATATTTTAATATATTTCAAAATGTAATTTATTCCTGTGATGGCAAAGCTGGATTTTCAGCAGCCAGTCTTCAATGTCACATGATCCTTCAGAAATTATCATCATATGCTGTTTTAGTACTCAAGAAACATTTCTTATAATTAGCAATTTTGAAAACACTTGATATATTTGTGGAAACTGTGATGCGCTACCATTCAAATATTTGACACAAGAAAGATTAAAAAAAAAAAGAAATTAATACTTTTATTCAGCATGAATGCATTAAATTGATCAAAAGGGACAACAAAGACATATATAGTGTTACAGTAGATTTCCATTTCAAATAAATCCTGTTCAAACTTTCTATTCAAAGAATCTTGAAAAAAAAACATATAATTTTTTCAACATTAATAATAATAGGAACAATTAATAAATGAGCACCAATGACAGTTAAGCATTAGAACAATTTCTTAAGGATCATGTAACACTGAAGACTGAAGTAATGACTGCTAAAAATCAAAGGAAGGAATCAGAGGAAGAAACCTCTGACAAGAAATCATGCGGCAGAGGTCTTGAACCGTTTTTTTGCCGGGGCTTGGACTAGTGACAAGATGTGTCCGATTTTTCCTTTGGCCAAACCAACAAAAACGCATGAACTGTGTAGTATAGGACAAATAAAACAAGCCCTTCTAAGATTAGATACACGGAAAGCAAGTGGCCCTGATGATATACCTCCTTGGCTTCTCAAGAATCATGCAGAAGATCTGGCACCAGTTATAGCACATCTGATCAATACCTTATATCAAGTGGGTATTCTACCAACTGCATGGAAAGAAGCTAATATATGCCCAGTCCCAAAGGTTGCCCGACCAAATGAAAAATCTGACTAGAGACCAATTTCCTTAACTTGCATTGGTAAAATACAAGAGAGGTTTGTGTTGAAGGAACTTTTGCCAACAGTTCCGAAAGAATGCAACAATCAGTATGCTTATCTGCCTAAACACAGCAGCATGAATGCTTTGGTTAAGAATATACATAAATGGCTAAGGGAGACAGACTCTCAACAACCAACTATGGTTCGTGTGTTATTGGCCGACATGTCAAAAGCATTTGATCGAGTTGACCATACAAGGCTTTTTCAGCATTTAACAACACTTAACCTCTGTCCACAGTTGTTGGCTTGGTTGTTTAGCTATACAACAGGAAGACGACAAAGAGTGGTTGCAAACGGTAAAAGCAGTGAATGGAAAATTGTGACATCAGGGGTTCCCCAAGCTGGAGTTGCATCACCATATCTGTTTTTACTTCATATGTCAACCCGTCATTTTTGATGATACACTGGACACAGTTTATGCAGATGATGTTGGTATATCACGAGCTGTACAGTTAAAAGACATAGAAACAGACAAAAAGATGGAAATGGAGGCACATGCTTTGGAAACTTGGGCACAAAATAACAAAGTGCTATTACATGAGCTTCTGCTGATGATTTAGTCAGTATGTACTGCTCCTTGATCAGACCCTGTTTGGAGTATGCAAATGTGCTGCTAGTTGGTTGCACAAAAAAGCAAGCAGCTTTGCTGGAAAGCATTCAAAAGAGGGCACAACGAATCATTGAGAGATTTACCAACACATCAATACATCTACCTGATTTACAAGGTCGGAGAGAGCAAGCCACCATTAAATTAATACAAGAGATGGCCCAGAATGATCATCCCCTTCATGAACTTTTTCCACCAACCAGGGGTGAAAAAACTGGTCGGCTTCTTAGGAAGCAAAGCAATTTGACATTATTCAAAGCAAGGACAAAACGTTATGCTAGTTCTACCATTCCTTTTGGTATAAGACTGTTCAGTGCATGCAATGTTGATGCTTAGGGTCGTTTTTGCAGTTGCACTTGTATGTTTCAAAACTTTTTATGTTTATGTGCGTGAGTGAATGGATGTATATTTTGCTTAAGTATGGACAGACGTATATGTATATGTGTGCAAATGTATATCTTTTATTATTTTTTTTGGAGTAGTATTATTAGTATTCTTGTTATTTTATCTTTCAATGTACCTTCTGCTATAATTCAGTCTCAGTATTGCTAAGCAGAAAAGTAAATAAACTTCAACTTCAAACACAAAACAGCTACTGTTTTTACGAAGTCTCTTCAAACTGTAAATTGTAGTGTAGTGTACAAATATGTAGGGAAAATGTACAGCCAGCAGCAAGTTGGTCATTATTGCAAAATGAAAGAAAGAAAGAAAGAAAGAAAGCTTTGAAATGTAGATATTTTATACAAAATACTAAACTATCAACATAGTTAACAGAAGAATTCAAATGTATGTGTACATGTTTCTCACCGCACGTGACAGAGTGCTCTTCACCTCCTCACTCAGCAGTCCCTCGAAAACAAAGGAGTCTCCAAAACGCTCAACCTGTAGATACAGGTAGCTGATTGAGCGAGTATGTATAATGATTATTTGTCTTATGGCCCAGTAAACGGTTGTTATTTACCTCTGTGATGTATCCTGTCTGGTTGGTGAAGTGTTGGAACTGCTGGTTTGTGACTTCATGCACTTCAATGTAAAAAGGGTCCAGCCTCACTCTCCTCTGCGGCCCCTCTCCATCCTGTGGTATTCCTGGATCATGTGTTCCCATCATAAACCAACCTCCCTGCAGCAGCACCAGCTACACACACAACATTCAAATGTCTTAAAACAATAATTTATCAAAAAATAAAAATATGTATTCATCATCATATATTTTCAAACTTAAATGACCTTCTTTCTTCCATGAAAAGTTATTTAAAGCAGAATTCAGAGTCTATGTTGTATAATCTATAATGAAATATGAATAATGAAAGTGAATGGCTGAAAATGAAAGTGATATTTCAACTTCAAGTATGTGTTCCACACAAAAGTTATCATATGGTTTTACAAGTAGAGAACTTGATTTAAATTTAATATACTAACTTGACAGCCATCTATTTTCTATAGATATAAAATTCTCCTTTTGTATTTCACAAACAGTATGAAACAACACTTTACTCGCCAAGTGCATGATAACTGCAAACGTAAGTGATAAATTGAACAAACCTACCTTACTGCGTACATCATGTTCTGTCTTGTGTGGACTTTCGTTTGCTGTTTTGGAGTATATATTTGCATCATCGTGATGTTCCAGTTTGTTTTCATCACTTACATCCCTTTTCAGTCCCTGACAGCCACAATCCGTGCTCTGTGACTCCGACGACTGCTGTTCGAGCACGATGTCGCCTATAGTACTACGCACTGCTAAAATGCAGAGAAATAAAACTACAGAACTGCTCAGTGTTGACGCCATAGTCAGTGTCAACTCTGCTCATGGTGAACTGCACGTCCGGAAAGAGTCATGTGATCAGTCAGCTGACAAGTGTAGCTTGCACAGAAATTTTCCGAAGTTTCGAAAGCCATCATCTCAGTTGCAGTTACTCGGCTGGCGTGTAACATTTGCTTTTGTCACCAACTGTGGCGAAATCGGTGACCTAGAGAAATCTTTGACAAGATCGTAGCTACATTGTTTGTATATGTTTGTGCGAGAACGCACATTATCTTGGGAGTATTTTAAAGAGATGCTGAGAAACAGCATCTTTCATTACATAAAGAAATCTTTTAGACAAACTGTCCGGGTGCTGTTGCTTGCTATTATTTCATCATTATTATTTTACTGTGTGTTCCATTACATCTGGAATGAT
Source organism: Tor tambroides (assembly GCA_021397915.2). Taxonomy (NCBI): domain Eukaryota; kingdom Metazoa; phylum Chordata; class Actinopteri; order Cypriniformes; family Cyprinidae; genus Tor; species Tor tambroides. Next base: position 23,183 of record JAFVLL020039300.1, on the reverse strand, counting down.
TTTATTTAGGACTTAATTTATTTAGGACAGACTGTTTGTAATGCTGCTTAAATTAACTCTGTTTATGTCTAACCATCTCTGTTCTGTATTTTTAAAGCATTTTGGTCAGATTGTTCTGCTGTGGACAGCTGCAGATAATCAGCAGGGCCAATAAATCTGACAAAATAGGAAGTTTTTCAAATGTCTTTAAAGGTTTTAAAAAAAAATGTCTCAACATCTTCACACAGAGAGGTCACCAAATCCGACAAGGCAGCATAACAGGTCACCAAAATCCGTTACCGAAATCTATTTCACACAGAATGCATTTAAAGTTATTCAGATTCACTCTGGTGATGTCTAGCTTCTCTCTTCTATATTTTAGAAATCATTTTGGTCTGTTGTGAACTGCAACAGACTTATAGGGTCACAGGAAACGACAAGCAGCATAACAGCTTACTAAAATCTCTTAGCCCACTCTTTTTCACACAGAATGGATTAAATTTATGTCTTCTGTATTTTAGAAGTAATTTTGGTCTGATGTGAACAGTTGCAGATATACAGCATGGTCATACAAATTGACAAGACAGCACTTCAGGTTATCATCATCTGTTTTTGCCATCTGTTTTACACAAAATGACTATAATTTATATCCAAATTCACTCAGGTGATATCTAAACTCCCTGACCTGATGCCCTGACAAATGAGCTTGAGTAATATAATACATCTCATAAAAATGTGCACAGCTTTTCAGATGCTGCCTTTCTGCAAATGGCATGGAAGTATAGCAATAGGGGCCCTTAAGGCATCTCCAGTACTGTTGAAATTTCTCAGCTGATTTTCACTTGAATTAATTTATATAGTACCTTTGCATAATTAAAGTAGAGTTGCTTATGATTTAGGTTACATTAAGTCATTTTAATGAAACATGCTCAAAATTTACAAACGGCAGTGGGGTCACATGGGTATATTTGTAGCAATAGCCAACAATACATTGTATGGGTCAAAATTATCGATTTTTCTTTTATGCCAAAAATCATTAGGATATTAAGTAAAGATCATGTTCCAAGAGGATACCGTACCGTATTTCCTTCCGTAAATGTATGTAAATGTACAACCCGAATTCCGGAAATGCTGGGATGTTTTTTAAATTTGAATAAAATGAATAAAAGAAATTCAAAAATTATAAAAGAATTTTGAATAAAAGAATTTCAAATCACATGAGCCAATTTTATTTTATTCACAATAACATAGAAAACATAACAAATGTTTCAACTGAGAAATTTTTCAATTTTATGCGCAAAATGAGCTCATTTCAAATTCGATGCCTGCTACAGGTCTCAAAATAGTTGGGACGGGGACATGTTTACCATGCTGTAGCATCTCCTCTTCTTTTCAAAAGTTTGATGACATCTTGAGGTTATGAGTTTCTGGAGTTTTGGTGTTGGAATTTGGGCCTATTCTTGCCTGATATAGGTTTCCAGCGGCTGAAGAGTTTGTGGTCATCTTTGACATATTTTTCGTTTAATGATGCGCCAAATGTCCTCTTTAGCCTGGAGGACACGGTGTCCGTGATTTCCAACAAGAATGTCAAATTTGGACTTGTCTGACCATAGAACACTTTTCCACTTTGAAACAGTCCATTTTAAATGAGCCTTGGCCCACAGGACATGACGGCGCTTCTGGACCATGTTCACATATGGCTTCCTTTTTGCATGATAGAGTTTTAGTTGGCATCTGCAGATGGCATGGCGGATTGTGTTTACCGACAGTGGTTTCTGGAAGTATTCCTGGGCCCATTTAGTAATGTCAATGACAGAATCATGCCGATGAGTAATGCAGTGTCATCTGAGGGCTCGAAGACCTTCGGCCTTGTCCCTTACGCACAGAGATTTCTCCAGTTTCTCTGAATCTTTTGATGATGTTATGCACTGTAGATGATGAGATTTACAATGCCTTTTCAATTTGACGTTGAGGAACGTTGTTTTTAAAGTATTCCACAATCTTTTTATGCACTCTTTCACAGATTGGAGAGCCTCTGACCATCTTTACTTCTGAGAGACTCTACCTCTCTAAGACGTCTCTTTTTATAGCTAATCATGTTACAGACCTAATGTCAATTAACTTAATTAGTTGCTAGATGTTCTCCCAGCTGAATCTTTTCAAACTTTCTTGCTTTTTCAGCTCTGCTTTTTTGAGACCTGTAGCAGGCATCAAATTTGAAATGAGCTCATTTAGTGGATAAAAGTGTCAAATTTCTCCATTTAAACATTTGTTATGTTCTCTATGTTCTATTGTGAATAAAATATTGGCTCATGTGATTTGAAAGTCTTTTAGTTTTCATTTTATTCAAATTTAAAAAAACGTCCCAACATTTCTGGAATTCGGGTTGCATCAAAACTTCTTTTTTGATTAGTAATATGCATTGAAAAGGACTTAATTTGGACAACTTTAAAGGCGAATTTCTCAATATTTTAAATTTTTTGCACCTGCCTCAGATTCCAGATTTTCAAATAGTTGTATCTCGGTCAAATATTGTCCTAACAAACCATACATCAATGGAAAGCTTATTTATTCAGCTTTCAGATGATGTATAAATCTCAATTTTAAAAAATTGACCCATATGACTGGTTTTGTGGTCCAGGGTCACATATTTCAAAATTTGTTACTTACACATTTTTGCATAGTTTGGCTATAAATAAACACAGTTTCTCTTTATAGTCTCTATAGACCCTTCACAAGAAGAACAAAATTATTTAGTCAAATGAAAGGGAAATTCTGGGTCTTGTAGTTCTTGAATATGGCAGAATGTTGAAATAACCGTGGCGTAGCACAACTGAAACACAGTTTCCCAGAATCCCGTCGTACTGCACTGTTGACAGAGTCACTCGGCAAGCCGAAAAGAGACGAACATCGGGGCGATGGACCGCTGCTGGACTCTGTGAGGAGTCGGGATAATAACTTTCTCAAACTGAGGACGAAACGTGAGGGAAAATACCGCGGACACTTTTGCTCCAATTTCGTCGGAGAGAGGTGAGAGAGAGACAAGAATAAATTGACTACTAAGAGTTTTGTTCATGAATTGTGGTTAATTAATATTTATCTTATCTGCGGGAGAGCATAGCGCGCCCTGCTGAACTCGCCCCTAGGTTACAAAAACTGCCATGAGAAACTCGCATATAGAAGGAGAAAAAAGATACAAACTCAACGAGGAAGACAAAAGTGTGTTATTTGGCCGGCGCTGATGTTTTATATTGTTTAACGCAATAATCCACAACAATGTTAAGATGAAGTCAAGAAGAGGTCTGGTTCCGTTAGTTTAATCGCATTTAGGACACGCAGTTCATAAAATTACTCTGCTTTTCACAAATGCGTTTGCAGGATTAAGTTAATGTGTACATGCCTGGCCTCATTTCTGTCTTTTTCGTTTTGACATTGTTGACAAGGGTAGAAAATTGAATTAGTTTCTGTTGTCAAGACGGACGATCTGCTGATGTTCAGCAGATAAGATGAGATAGAATCTGCATTACGTTCGCAACAGCATCAGTTGAAGCTGTAATAAGTAGGCTACAAATATATATTTTTCATGTAATAACAAAGAACAGTTTTTGTATGGCTTTTTGCTTTGTAGGTAGAAAGAAATTCACATGCAAATCCCTCCTCCACACATCTCTCTCTCTCTCTCTCTCTCTCTCTCTGCATATTAACGGGTTGGTTGGCTAATCATTTGTTAATCAAATCTAGTAGTAACAGGAAGAATCTGTGGTGATGATACAGTCGTCAGTGGAGTTACATGGAACTGGCAGTACAGTATGCTCACAAATCCTGTTTCTTTTTGTCATACAGCAAACCTATTTCCTATCAGATGTGTCTTATCAGTACATTTCCATGTCTTCATGTCTTAATATGTTGGATAAACCAAAATTTTTAAAGTGAACAAAGGGATGATTGGGCTAGTATACTATTTAAGTTTGAAAATGTGTGATACCATTTACAGAAATACTACGAGAGTATTTATTTTCTAAGTATTAATTTATTAAAACAGAATAAGTACTTTTAGATAACAAATTCATATTAGTATTATTATTTAGCACTTGGCTGTTTTGAGTTATTTTAAATGGAATCCATTTTTGTATTTATGTATTTTGTATTTTATAAGCATTCAAATTTATTTTAGTATGTTGGTACAGTATGTCAGCTGCAAATTTGACATTGAATGTTTATTTTTAGTATGGTATTCCAATGCACTGGACTTGGAATGAGTGTCCAGACAGTTAAGTTAATAAATCACTTGCCAACTTGTAATTTGCCAGCTTCTGGTTATCAAAACTCAGTGGAGGAATGAGTTTTTGGGTTAAACTGAATTGGAATTGAGAATTTGAAAAGTAATAATATAAATTTAGGATGGATTCAGCTTAAACTATAATAATAATAATAGAATGAAGATGCAGCAGTCAGTCCTCAACTTGTTTGTCTTTCTTCAAATCATGGGTTGCCAATGATTGAATATTTGATATCACATGTTGTTATTTAGTTCATGCATTGGGCCACTTGTGGTTTTAAGCCAATTATGCGGTCTTTGAAGACATCAAATTGGTTTAGACGTGAATATTCTTCCTTTGTTTTTGTGAAAACATTCTGTTTAAAAAGCTCTGCAGAGATTTTATTTATTTATATATGTTCTGTTTGAAAAAGTTTTTGTATTATGTGCTATAGTGAATGACACTTCTAACCACACATCATACATATATGTTGCTTTACTTTAGTATATCTATAGGTCTATTTATGGTTAGAGCTGCTGTTAGGCTTGTTTGTTTAATGATAAACCTGCACACAGACCTTGTCATGACCTCTGACCTCTGCAGGTGGTGGAGTGGTTGCCATGGTGGATAAAATGTCAAGTTTCCTGCACATCGGGGATGTTTGCTCCCTTTATGCTGAAGGCTCTACCAGTGGCTTCATTAGCACTCTGGGGTGAGTTGATTGACACTCCCTGTTATGATATAATGCTTTGAAATAGCATGTTCATAAACTTTAATTGAAAGTGGATTAGCAGATATTACGAGCAGGACATTTCAAATGAATTTGTTCCAAGAGTGATTATTACAGCAAATAAATGATTAACAAGCAGAACCAGTGGTCCACATACTCTTTTTCCATTAATTCCTCAACATTAACCCCCCTCTGTTTTCTGCTGACAAAAATCTTAAAGGAATACTTCACCCCCAAAAAATTGGCATCATTTACTCACCCTCGTGTTTTTGGAAACTTGTATGATTTTCTTTCTTTCATGGAACACAAAAAGAGATGTTTAGCAGAGTGTCTAAGATTTTAAAGCAAGCCTTTCAGTGGAAAAACTACGTATTTTTCACCCCCTTCATCAGACTTTTGATATAGTGTAAGAGTCATATGGAGCATCAGTCTTCATTTATTGTAAAAAAAAAAAAACTAGTACAAAAATTTCTCCTGTTGTGTTCCTCGGAAGAAACCAAGGTAATTCAGGTTTGGAACAGCAAGAGGATGAGTACATTTTCACACATTTTTAATATTTGGGTGATCTAACCCTTTGAAGATCAAGACGACATAAAGTTTGCTGTGGCTGAATGCTAATCTTTGATGTGTAGACAAGAATAACCAGCTATCAGCAGTTTAACCCTGTGTATATGTGTGTGTGTGTGTGTCTGTGTTTTTGGCTGACTGGTCGTGGAATTTGGACGATGTCCAGTAAGCTGCTGCTTTGGGCCAAAAAAGGCTAAATACAGGCGCACACTCACAAGTGCACACCATTATTTACTCATTCAAATGTGCAGATGCACAGACAAACCAAAGTACAAACATCTATAGAGTAACACTCTCCTTTGTTTCTTTCAATCAATCAGGTTGGTTGATGACCGATGTGTTGTCCAACCAGATGCAGGGGACCTGAACAACCCACCCAAGAAGTTCAGGGGTGAGCAGTTTGTGTGTGTGTGTGTGTTTGTGTGGATGTTACGCTGGTTTATTTTCAGTTAAGACAGGAAGTTCAGTTACTTAAACTGGGCTTTGAAGTCAAAGGTCACACATACCCTAGAGAAAAGTTGATCATTTCCATGAAAACCACTTAATTTAGCAAGTCATCCTTTATTCTTTGGAATACATTTACCATTGTAGTCCAAAGCTTGTATTGTATTATTGTCAAACAAATGAATGAACGCATAAATCAGTGTCAAACAGTCTGATCTCATTTCTACGGACGTTTACTTTGCTGTGGAAATTGTTATCAACACAGAAAGTGCAGATCTGCTTAGTTAAAGGACTTGAAAAATGGCTGCTCACAAGATTGTGTGTGGTTGAGGCTGACTGCCCTCTAAACTCCCCGCATCACTCAAAATGCATCTGCTGGTGACACTGAGAAGCTACATCAGGAGTAGCTGTGTGAGTGAGTACATTTATACATCGGTGTGTGCTGGTTTTCATCACTAGTTGGCTACTGAATATTAAAGGAATAGTTTGTCCCATAATGAAAGTCCTGTCATAAATTACTCATCCTCAAGTTGCTCAAAACACATGATTTTATTTCTTCTATGGGACCTTTGGAAGTTCACGCTGTTCTTTTCCATACAACACAAAACTAAAACTACCAAAGTACTAGATTTTACACTATACCAGACACACCAGTTTGCAATATCAAGAAGCAAAACAAGCTGTTTTGCCGTGCCCGATCTTACGGGAAAAATAAGCTTAATACGATTTTTTTTTTTTTTTTGAGGAAAAGACAGAAATTAAAGTCAGTATTAATTGCTAATCATCCTCTCCATCACAGCTCTCTTAAATTTTATACTGAGTTGTGCATATACAAACCTCACATCATGAAATGCACTTGAATATTCATGTGCAATTTGGGGTCGGTATGATTTTTGAAGGAAGTCTAATATGCTCATTAGGCTGCATTTATTTGATTAAAACAGAAAAAACAGTAATACGGTCAAAGGTTATCACAATTTAAAATAACTTTTTTTAACATATTTTAAAATGTAATTTATTTAATAATAAATTACTTTCTGTTCTGAATAACATAAGGAACAATACCTTTAACATTGATCTATTTCTCTATCGAATGCATTTATCTCAATTTCTCAACCCTCCTGATAAATACAGCCTGCACAATGTGCTTGAGTCTGTGATGAGGGGAGGGAGAGAAAGAGAGATAATTGTCTGTTGGTCAGTGGGCCCCAGTAGAGAGGAATGCGTACTATTTCCTTCAAACATAAACACACACCAAAGCAAAATGGAAGCATGTGATGGTTTCTTTTTCTATTGTTATTATTTCATGAATACATTTCTTTTGTTTGGGTATGCATTCAGTTCAAATTTAAGATTGGCTTCTCGCAAATGAGAAATGAGCAACATAGCATTGAAGGAGGGACCTGAGCTATATCATAGTGGCTTGGTGTGAGGAATCTTTTAACTTAAACCAGTAACAGTAAGCAACACCCTGGCAACCACCCATAACACCATTGTATTAACATTGTGAGCTTTTTTGAAAATATATTTCCTTTTTTGTAATCGGACACTTCTAAACACTGTTGTTTTTATGTGAGAGTGTGTTCTACATTCCTCCAATGACCCCAGAGCTTTTTGGTGTTTTATCAGCCCAATCTCCAGAAACTGGAAACAGAGACCAGATTCTCTCTCTCTGTCTCTCTCTCTCTCTGTCAGTCTGTCTATCTTTGACTCCCCCTCTCTCCTTATTTGGTAGGACTGGAGTTCTGCTGGAAAGAAGAAGTGCATTTTCACTTTTATGCCTGTAGCTCTTTTCTTAGCACTTTTGAAAATACTGTCAGTGTGTGTTTTCAGTCATGTAACATCCTCCTGAATTGACGCTAATTTTTTAAATTAAGTTCTGTTGAAAATGTTAGAAGGTTTTTTGCATCTGATAGGCTAGTCCTTTTCAACAGTTATGCACATGTACGCTCAAACCACACAGACACATAGTTTACATATTGATTTTCATACTGATTTCCTTCCTTACCATTTATGATCATGTCCTCATCGGCAAGTTTTGAAAGCTATGTGTGTCTGAAATACAGTGAATGAGTGTATGAGAGGTGTTCTGTTTGTCTGTGCTGGGATGAAATGTATGTTCCTTCTTTCTCTCTCTCTCTATCTGTAGACTGTCTGTTCAGACTGTGTCCCATGAACAGATACTCGGCACAGAAACAGTTCTGGAAAGCTGCCAAACCTGGAGGAACCAGCACCACAGATACTGTTCTGCTCAACAAACTCCATGTGAGTGCGAAGCTTAGTCTTTCCCGAAGCGTGAGCTGTTTGTTTATATTAATATAGGGAATTCCACTCGCTACTTCAGAATAACACTGCCTGTAATGTTGGTCTAGAATTAGTATCCACACCTCAGATGATTGTCTGATGGCAACCCATAAACATACAGAGTCCCAAACCCATTAGTAACAACTATCCTGAGCTACAACGTTAAGTTCAAAATGAATTTGTGGCAGTGACAGATGATTTCTTCCATATTGTGATGTACATCCAAATGAAACAGATGACCAAATAGAAAAAAAATGTTGGGTGGGGACTTGGTTCTGTCCATCAGTTTTTGAATAGATGGAGACTGTTCAACTGAATGTGAGCTTGAAGTTGATTGTAAGAAAGGGGCGGTTTTTAAGCAGACTATATTATTGGAGAAGTCCAGCATATATCAGCAGACAGTACTTTTTTGGAGTCTGTCACAAGATTAAGTTATGACATTTTGCTTAGGAATTTGTGAGGTAAAAAAAAAAAAGGCAGCGAACATAAAATAAAAGTTCTTTTCCAAGAGCGGGAACTGGTAAACATTAAATAATTTTGATTTATGTGTTTTATTTCATGAGAATATACTGCTATTTGTGAATGGCTGTCAATGGAGAAAGATTCAACATCATCTATCCAGCAGCAGAGGCTAACAGGGCCTGCTAACCTACCAAACCTTGAGCTCTAAAACTTATTTACACTTGAGAAATTCAAAAATTACCCTAGATCACTGGAAACTTCATCTTACATTGTTTGCTGTATTTATACACAAAGAAAATGTATCTATTATTTATCTATTATTTATTTATATTTGTATTTAGTAGATTATGGTTGCATCAGAAACAAGTTCATCCAAGAATGTAAAACATTCCTTTACAAATTTCTTCAATATCCTCATTTAAATCAATACACATTTCTTATTTCAGTTGCCTACCATGCTTATATAAACAAATCATGCTTAATTCGGTTGGATAATTATCAAGTTGATGGAAGTTATTTATGTGATTGTTTGGCTAAGTTAGCCAACCTCCTAGACTTCATGGCTTCAGCCTGCGGTTGGTTCATTCTGCTTATGTCCTTATATATACACAGAATGAAGAAAAGTTGCTGACAATTAAAAAAGATGTGCTTGTAAATGAAACAGATTGTGAAGAATGCTCTGTGGGCCATCTGAACAATGTTACAAGACATCATTAAAGAGAGCAGTGTTTGTTTACTACTCAACAGCCTCTTTTTTGGAGGACGGTTCAGCATGTTCAGTATATTTATCAACTTCTCTGAAGCTCCCTCAGATGTTCTGAAGAGTAATAGTCACTGCACATACTTACATGGGGTTCTGGTGTTCATGTGGGAAATACAGGTTTAAGCCTGGCCTGCAACATGTCAAGATCACAATTTTTACATTTTTCTCTAATTCTTTTATTTCACACATTATATTTTTTTTAGCATGCTGCTGATTTAGAAAAGAAACAAAATGAATCGGAGAACAAAAAGCTTTTAGGAACAGTCATTCAGTATGGCAATGTCATCCAGGTAAATCCCTCACAAACACATGAGCACAAGTGTTACTTTAGATAATATTTAAATTGCCTGTGTAATACAGAACATTTAATATGTATAAATTCAGACTATTTACCCGTCAAATTAATTGTGCAATTGTTCATGCACATTTGCAGCTTCTCCATTTGAAGAGTAATAAGTATCTGACTGTAAATAAGCGTTTACCGGCTCTTCTTGAGAAGAACGCCATGCGTGTAACCCTGGACGCTGCAGGGAATGAAGGATCGTGGTTCTACATCCAACCCTTCTATAAGCTCCGCTCTATTGGAGACAATGTGAGTATATCATCAACCTCTGCAAAACAGCCACTGTAATCTTGATTATTAATTTGATTTACTGTGCAGTCCTGCTTCTTGCACTTACATAAACACCCATTATGTTTTGTTATGTTCTGTGTATGTTAATTTGTTTTTCAGGTGGTCATTGGAGATAAGGTTGTGTTAAATCCTGTCAATGCTGGACAGCCGCTTCATGCCAGTAGCCATCAGCTTGTTGATAATCCAGGATGCAATGAAGTAAAATACACATATACACACATGGCTATGTTAACAAAGGAATGCTAATGTATTGCATACTGTACAGTATATGCTGCATATTTTGACAGCATCACATCAGTCCATTGTCAGTGATCCAGTTATCTAAAAATAAAATGAATATTTTGCATTTATAATTCAATTTTGGACAAAAATGTCTTAAATCTTGGCAGTCTGGGTCAATTTTTTTTTTATTTGTAGCTTTTATTATTTCTGCACCGTATACATACTGCATACTGAAAAAAGATGTTAAATTGGTGAATTAAAAAAGGAAATCTTTTGAATTTATATTTTCTAGTTTATTTTAATGCTTATTTTATGCTATTTTAATTCTCTTTGGAGGTCTGCTTAGGCTGCATAGGTTGAGGTTGAGAACCACTGCTCTATTCCATTATATTTTTCTCTCTCAGGTGAATTCAGTGAACTGCACCACCAGTTGGAAAATTGTTCTTTTCATGAAATGGAG
>JAFVLL020039300.1:0-12259 GCA_021397915.2 Tor tambroides | reverse complement strand
AACACCGCCCACTGAGCTATAGCAAAAAACGAAGAAAACTTGCACTTTCCCCACGGTCCCTTACTGAAAGCTGCGCTGAGAGCGAGCTCTCCCGGTTTAATGCACATTGCGACGGCTTGTGCGGGGCAGTGCTCATTATATAGAGCGAAAATACTGAAAAAGGCGGATGTGAAACATGATCAGCTTTGCCCTTTTGGCGGTCACACCGTTTAGACTTTTTTAGGGCAAGTCATTTTGAAGTTATTGGCGTTTATCGCTGAATGTGTCACGAATATCAAAAACAAAACCAACTTAACCCCGCTAAAGGGGTCCAGCCTCACTCTCCTCTGCGGCCCCTCTCCATCCTGTGGTATTCTTGGGTCATCCGTTCCCATCATAAACCAACCTCCCTGCAGCAGCACCAACTACACACACACACACACACACAACATTCAGATGTCTTAAAACAATAATTTATCAAAAAATAAAAATATGTATTTATCATCATATATTTTGAAACTTATATGACCGTCTTTCTTCTAAACGCAATATATTAACTGCTCCCCGGGCGCCGCAGCATAAATGGCTGCCCACTGCTGTGTGTGCACTTTGGATGGGTTAAATGCAGAGCACAAATTCCAAGTATGGGTAACCATACTTGGCCACATGTCACATCACTTTCACTTTTTTTTTTATGAGTGAACAAACCTACCTTGCTGCGTATATCATGCTCTGTCTTGTGTGGACTTTCGTTTGCTGTCTTGGGAGTATATATTTGCATCATCGTGATGTTCCAGTTTGTTTTCATCACTTACATCAACAGTAACATCCCTTTTCAGTCCCTGACAGCCACAATCCGTGGCCTGTGACTCTGACGACTGCTGGTCGAGCACGATGTCGCCTATATCACTACGCACTGCTAAAAAGCAAAGGAATAAAACTACAGAACTGTTAGTGTTGATGCCATGGCCAGTGTCAACTCTCCTCATGGTGAACTGCACGTCCGGAAAGACTCTTCTTCTTCTTCTTCACCCCACTCACACTCACCCCATATTTCTTTAACTCATCTTTTAATCTTATTCTTTGTATCTTATATTTGATGCAGTGACAAACAGCATGCTCCACTGTCTCTTCTTCCGTTCCCGGAAAGAGTCATGTGATCAGTCAGCTGACATGTGTAGCTGCAGCTATGCACAGAAATGACGGGGTTCACTGGCTTGAATTTATCTATTGTTTCTTAAGTTCTTCGTTTATTTTCTCATTCACCTCACTTTCAGTTACTCGGTTGGAGTGTAATATTTGCTTTAGTTACCTAGTGCCGAAATCAGTGACCTAGAGAAATCTGTGACTAGAGGTCGTTGTACATTAATGTTCGTTCGTTCACGTTATCTTGGGGAGTATGTTGAAGTGATGCTGCGAAACAGGTTCATTATGAAGAAATGATCTTATTAGACATGCTGTCTTACTGCTATTGCTTCCTCTATCATTATTATTTAATCATTATGATTTTACTTTTTGTGTTTTACTTAGTTTTTATGTTCAATTACTGATTATTATATTTAGGAAATTATTTAGCTTAATTATCACAGACTGTTTGTAATGCTCCATAAATTAACTCTGTCTATGTCTTCTCTCCTGTATTTTTTAAAGCATTTTGGTTGGTACAGTCTGATGTGGACAGCTGCAGATAAACAGCAGGGCCATTTAATTTGACAAAATAGGAAGTTTTTCCACATAGAATGCCTTCAATGTTTTTTTTTTTTTTTTTTTTTTAATTCACTCTGGTGTCTAAACTTCTCTGTTCCATACATTTGAAAACATTTTGTTTTGATGTGAACAGCAATATTCACACAGAAGGGTCACCAAATCCGACAAGGTAGCATAAAAGGTACCGAAATTTCACACAGAATGCCTTTGAAGTTATTCAAATTCACTCTGGTGATGTCTAAGCTTCTCTCTTCTATATTTTAGAAATCATTTGGTCTGATGTGAACTGCAACAGACATAGGGTCAAAGGATCCGACAAGCAGCATGAAAATCTGTTACCCCCCCATTTCACACAGAATGGATTAAATGTTATCGAAATTCACTTTGGTGATGTCTAAACTTCTGTCTTCTGTATTTTAGAAGTAATTTTGGTCTGATGTGAACAGTTGCAGATATATAGCAGGGACACAGAATCTGACAGAATCACTATAAGAGGTTAGCAAAATCTGTAACCCCCCTCTATTTTATTATTCAAATTCACTCTGGCAATGTCTTAACGTCTCTGTTTCATACTCAGCACATCAGGTTATCAAAATCTGTGTCCACCATCTGTTTTACACAAAATGACTAATCGATATCCAAATTCACTCTGGTGATGTCTAAACTCCTTGACCTGATGCTCTGATAAATGAGCTTGAGTAATATAAAACATCTCAGAAATGTGCACAGCTTTTCAGATGCTGCCTTACTGCAAATGGCATGGAAGTTTGTATAGTAATGTTGGGCACTTAAGGCATCTCCAATACGTTTACATTTCTCAGCTTATTTTTACTTCACATTTGCCTTGGCATACAGTTATTTAAAGTAGAGTTGCTTATGATTTAGGTTATATTAAGCCATTTTGATCAAACTATTCACTAAATATAAAGCAGTGTGTCAAGTTTAACAACACACTAGCAAATGAATATTTTAAAAAAAGATTGTTACATCACTCCCTGGTTACCCCTACTTACACATTTGTGCATATTTTGGCTATAAATAAATGCAGTTTCTCTTTATAGTCTATAGACCTTTCACAAAAAGAACAAAATTATTTAGTCAAATGAAAGGGAATTTCTGGGTCTTGTAGTTCTTGAATGTCGCAGAATATTGAAATAACCGTGGCGTAGCACAACTGAAACACAATTTCCCAGAATCCCGTCGTACTCCACTGTTTACAGAGTCACTCGGCAAGCCGAAAAGAGACGAACATCGGGGCGATGGACCGCTGCTGGACTCTATGAAGAGTCGGGATAATAACTTTCTCAAACAGAGGACGAAACGTTTGGGAAAATTCCGCGGACACTTTTGCTCCAGCTTCGTCGGAGAGAGGTGAGAGAGAGACTACACAAGAATAAATGGACTGCAAAGAGTTTTGTTCATAAATTATGGTTAATTAAATATTTATCTTATATGCGGGAGAGCAACGCGTGCCCTGCTGAACCCGCCCCTAGGTTACAAAAACTGCCATGAGAAACTCGCATATAGAAAGATAAAAAGATAACGTACAAACTCAGGAAGACAAAAGTGTGTCATTTGGCCGGCGCTGAGGTTTTATACTGTTTAACGCAATAATCCACAACAATGTTAAGATGAAGTCAAGAAGAGGTCTGGTTCCGTTAGTTTAATCGCATTGAGGACACGCAGTTCATAAAATGACTGTTTTTCACAAATGCGTTTGTAGGATAAAGTTAATGTGCACATGCCTGGTGTCATTTCTGGTGTCAATTTTCGTTTTGACATTGTTGACAAGGGTAGAAAATTAAATTAGTTTCTGTTGTCAAGACGGACACAATCTGCATTACGCTTGCAACAGCATCAGATAAAGCTGCAAGTAGTGCAATAAGTACAAATACATACATTTCTCATGTAAAAACAAAGAACAGTTTTGTATGCTTTTTGCTTTGTAGGTAACGTTAGAAATTCACATGCAAATCCCTCCTCCGCACAGCTCTCTCTCTCTCTCTCTCTCTGCATATTAACGGTTTGGTTGGCTAATCATTTGTTAATCAAATCTAGTAGTAACAGGAAGAATCTGTGGTCATGATACAGTCGTCAATGGAGTTACATGGAACTGACAGTACAGTATGCTCACAAATCTTGTTTCTTTTTGTCGTACAGCAAACCTATTTCTTATCAGATGGGTTATTCCTGTTATACAGTATATTTCCATGTCTTTATGTCTTAATAAGTTGGATAAACCACAATTTTTTAAGTGAACAAAGGGATGATATGGCTAGTATAGTATTTGAGTTTGAAAATGTGTGATACCATTTACAGAAATACTGTGGGAGTAAATATCTTTTTTTCAAAGTATTACTTTATTAAAACAGAATAAGTATAACAAATTAATATTATTATTATTTAGCACCTAGCTTCAAAGGAGTTAGCTGTTTTGAGTGAATTTAAATGGGATCCATTTTTGTATTTATGTATTTTGTATTTTATAAGCATTCAAATTTACTTTGGTATGTTGGTAGTACAGTATGTCAATTTGACACTGAATGTTTATTTTTAGTATGGTATTCCAATGCACTGGACTTGGAATGGGTGTCCAGTCAGTTAAGTTAATAAATAACTTTCCGACTTGTAATTTGCCAGTTTCTGGTTATCAAAACTCAGCGGAGGAATGAGATTTTTGGATAAACCGAATTGGAATTGAGAATGTAAAAAGTAATAATATATATTTAGGATGGATTCAGCTTAGAGTATAATAACAAAACAATGAAGATCCAGGAATCAGTTTTAGTGTCCTCAACTTGTTTGTCTTTCTTCACATCATGGGTTACCGATGATTGAATATTTGATATTTGATATCACATGTTGTTATTTAGTTCATGCAGTGGGCCCTTTGTGGTTTTAAGCCAATTTTGCGGTCTTTGAAGACATCAAATTGGTTTAGACATGAATATGCTTCCTTTTTTTTTTGTGAAAACATTTTGTTTAAAGAGCTCTGCTTTTTTATATATGTTCTATTTGAAAAAGTTCCGTTTTTGTATTATGCATTATATTGAATGACACTTCTAACCACACATCATACATATACACTATATTGCCAAAAGTATTGGGTCGCCCCCTTCTAATGAACAGGTTTGACTACTTTAGTAATTTCTATGAGTACAAATCTTAATGTTAAAGCATATAATGATATTCTAGGAAATTGTGTGTTTAATATTATAGCAACAGTTTGATAGGACCCTTTTCTATTCTAACATGACACCGCCCCGTAAGTATAAGTAAGGTTCAAAAAGAATTATTGATTCAGTCAGTGGAAGAACTGGTTCGCATAAACCGTTCTAAATTTAACACGCCCCTCTGGTGTGACTGTAAATGCAGAATTTTGAAAACTAAAACTCATCACCAAACACCAATGACTTGTACATATGGGTACAGTCATTTTAGACACTTCCAAAACTGTTGCAACAGAGATGGAAATATAATTTTTAAATACATGAATTATGTTCCCATCGTTGTTGCCACAGATTTGGAAGTGCATTTTTCTGTTCTAAAGAAGGGGGTGTGCCAATACTTTTAGTGTATGTACAAGTCATTGGTGTTTGGTGATGAGTTTTTGGCTCAAGGTCTGGATTTACAGTCACACCAGAGGTGTTAAACTGGGATTAGGACTTGGTTTTATGCAGACCAGTCAAGTTCTTCCACACTGACTGAATCAATAATTTTCTTTTTGAACCTTGCCTTATACACAGAGGCATTGTCATGTTAGAATAGAAAAGGGTCCAAACTTTTGCTATAAAATTAGAAGCACACAATTCCCTAGAATATCATATGCTTAAAAATTAAGATTTACACTCATGGAAATTACTAAAGTAGTCAAACCTGTTCATTAGAAGGGGGCGACCCAATACTTTTGGCAATATAGTGTATGTTGCTTTGCTTTGGTAAATCTATAGATCTTTTTATGGTTAGAGCTGCTGTTAGGCTTGTTTGTTTAATGATAAACCTGCACACAGACCTTTTCATGACCCCTGACCTCTGCAGGTGGTGGAGTGATTGCCATGGTGGATAAAATGTCAAGTTTCCTGCACATTGGGGATGTTTGCTCCCTTTATGCTGAAGGCTCTACCAGTGGCTTCATAAGCACTCTAGGGTGAGTTGATTGACACTCTCTGTTAGGGATGCACCGGTATCGGGCCCGATACTGAGCTCCTGTACTCGTACTCGTACTCGTTAAAATGCCCCGATACCAAACGCCGATACCACACAGCATGTAAGTGCCATATTCAGATAAAGAAACAGGACAACAGAACAACAGACAGCAGAATGGAGTTATTGGAGATTAAGGATGACTACGAAGTATATGTATGCAATGAATTCAATGTTAAACATTCAGTATTGACGCCTGTATAGCTGATGTGCACGAGCTGAGGGGCTAAGCAAAGCACGCTGAGTGGATTGAGCAAGCGGCGGCGCAGGTGCGCGAGCTCGTCGAGTGAATATCCCTTTCTCACAGACATCACTGGATAGTTTGTAGTTCGGTCGGATATGTCAAAAACAAGTAAAACAATGCACAAGTTACTTAACGGCAGGGAGGGAGGGAGGGAGAGAGAGAGCGTGCACGGCAGGGAGGGAGGGAGGGAGAGAGAGAGCGTGCACGCGCGCACTTCTGTTGTGTGATCTTTATTGATGTTCGCTCGCTTGGCACGCATCATTTGGCTTAAAACTAAATCGTAAATATAAGACAATTTATAGGGGCATTCACTATAAACCATCATTTATTTTCAACCTTAAGCATACACTACTTTCTGGCGAAAGTGAAACTAACAGCCTGTGTGAAATGCGCTATGTTCTGTACTTGTCCCTCTCATTCTGCACCAGTACAAATACGTGCGCGAGTTGCGCGTGTTTTGCCTGAAAATATCACAGTTAGGAGATTTATAACGAGTGGTTCCCTGCATTATTACAGCAAAACGCGTGATTACAGTACTGAGCCGCTGCAATGGAGCAGCTCTAATGCTATTAAATTAAAGATGATGTACCATAGAGCAAAAAAATGAACAGTGAAAGTAACAAAAACTTGTAAAATACATTTTAATGGGCATAATTAAGTGTGAAAATAACCGAAAATATTATAATATTATATTAAACCAAAAATTATTCAGACACCAGATATAATTTTTTGCTATTTTTTTTACTAGTGGGTGCAGGACACTATAGCTCATTAAGTGAGGATAGCAAAATAAAGTAAACTGTGACATATTATAACCAAAAATTCTTCATACAGTGGACTACCAGTAAAATTGATACAAATTTGGGACAAATAATTATTCAGACTGAGTCTGGGGGAAAAAAAAAAATTGAAGTTCAGGTTTGCATGAACCTGGTTGACAGCATGCCCAGGAGACTACAGGCTGTCATTAAGGCTAAGGGTGGCCCAACAGAGTATTGATAGTTGTGTAAATATTGTCATACAGCTGTCTGAATAATTTTTGGTTGATTGTAATCCATTATGTACCTTTCTATCAAAGTTATCTGACATTATCAAGCTGAATTTGTTCTGACACAGTTTAACTCTGAGTTCTTGTCATATTTTATTACCATTTTCTAAACTATAGCGAATAAATTGTGATAATGTGAGAATGTTAAAGGTGTTTGAATAAATTTTGGTTTGACTATCTATTTGATAAATGAAGTTAACCAATTAACATTATACATACTCTTTTGGTTTCTGTACCCAATATTTAAAAAATTATAAATACAACAGGGCAAATATCGGTATCGGTACTCGGTATCGGCAAGTACCAAAAATAAAAGTATCGGTATCGGGCGAGTACTGGAAAAAGTGGTATCGGTGCATCCCTACTCTCTGTTATGATATAATGCTTTGAAATAGCATGTTCATAAAATTTAATTGAAAGCAGATTAACGGATATTATGAACAAGAGTGATTATTACAGAAAATAAATGATTAACAAGCAGAACCAGCTCATTTGTTTGAAGTCCACACACTCTTTTTCCATTAATTCCTTAACATTAACCCCCGTGCATCATTTACTCACCCTCGTGTTTTTGGAAACTTGTATGATTTTCTTTCTTTCATGGAACACAAAAGGAGATGTTTAGCAGAGTGGCTAAGATTTTTAAAGCAAGCTTTTCAGTGAAAAACTACATATTTTTAACCCCTACATCAAACAAACTTATGATAAGACTTCAGAAAACCTTTAATATGAGTCTATGAGTTTAATATGAGCAAAAATATCTCCTGTTGTGTTTCTTGGAAGAAACCAAAGTAATACAGGTTTGGAACGACAAGAGGATTGGTAAATTTTCACAGATTTTTAATATTTGGGTGATCTAACCCTTTGAAGATCAAGACGACACAAAGTTTGCTGTGGCTGAATGCTAATCTTTGATGTGTAGATAAGAATAACCAGCTGTCAGCAGTTTAACCCTGTGTATGTGTGTGTGTGTCTGTGTTTTTGGCTGACTGGTTGTGGAATTTGGACTATGTCCAGTAAGCTGCTGCTTTGGGCCAAAAAAGGCTAAATACAGGCGCACACTCACAAGTACACGCCATTATTTACTCACTCAGACACACAGATGCACAGACAAACCAAGTACCGAGTACAGACATCTATAGAGTAACACTCTCATTTTGTTTCAATCAGGTTGGTTGATGACCGATGTGTTGTCCAACCAGATGCAGGGGACCTGAACAATCCACCTAAGAAGTTCAGGGGTGAGCAGTTTGTGTGTGTGTGTGTGTTTGTGTGGATATTATGCTGGTTTATTTTCAGTTAAGACAGGAAGTTCAGTTACTTAAACTGAGCTTTGAAGTCAAAGGTCACACATACCCTAGAGAAAAGTTTGTCATTTCCATGAAAACCACTTAATTTAGCAAGTCATCCTTCATTCTTTGGAATTATACCATTGTATTCCAAAGCTTGTATTGTATTATTGTCAAACAAATCTTTGAACGCATAAATCAGTGTCGAACAGTCTGATCCCATTTCTGTGGACGTTTACTTTGCTATGGAAATTGTTACCAACACAGAAAGTGCAGATATACTTAGTTAAAGGACTTGAAAAAGGCTGATAACAAGATTGTGTGTGGTTGAGGCTGACTGCCCTCTAAACTCCCCACATCACTCAAAATGCATCTGCTGGTGACACTGAGAAGCTACATCAGGAGTAGGTGTGTGAGTGAGTACATTTATACATTGGTGTGTACTGGTTTCCATCACTAGTTGGCTACTGAATATTAAAGGAATAGTTTGTCTCATAGTGAAAATCCTGTTATAAATTACTGATCCTCAAGTTGCTCAAAACATACATGATTTTCTTTCTTCTATGGGACCTTTGGTTTGAAGAAAGTTCACACTGCTCTTTTCCATACAACAGAAGCATACGGCGACCATAAAAAGTGACAATGATGTACCAAAAACTATCAAAGAACTAGATTTTACACCACATTCCAAGTCCTCTGAAGCCATACAATAGAAAAGACAGAAATTAATGGTAGAAATTATTTGCCATTGGTTGCTATAACCAAATTCTGTGAACCTGGTTTGAATATTCAAGTGCAGTTTGGGATCGGTAAGATTTTTTAAGGAAGTATATTATACTCATTAGGCTGCATTTATTTGATTAAAACATAAAAAAACAGTAATACTGTGGAAAGTTACTACAATTTAAAATAACTGTTTTCTATTTTAATATATTTTAAAATGTAATTTTTTCTGTTTTGAATAACATATGGAACTATCCCTTTAACTTTTATTTGTTTCTTAATGTATTTGTCTCAATAACTCAGCCCTGCTGATAAATAAACCCTGCACAATGTGCTTGAGTCTGTGATGAAGGGAGGGAGAGAAAGAGATAATTGTCTGATGGTCAGTGGGCCCCAGTAGAGAGGAATGCGTACTGTTTCCTTCAAATATAAACACACACCAAAGCAAAATGGAAGCATTTTTTATTTTTATTTTTATTTTATTTTTATTATTTTTATTTTTATTTTTTTTATTTGTATAAATTTTTTGTCGCTGCTGTAACAAAGAAATTTCCCCGTTGTGGGACGAATAAAGGGATATCTTATCTTATCTTATGTGATGGTTCGTTTTCTATTGTTATTATTTCATGAATATATTTCTTTTGTTTGGGTATGCATTCATTTCCAAGTGATCAAACTTAAGATTTCCATCTGGCAGATTATAAACGAGCGAAATAGACTTGCATTGAAGGAGGGACCTGTGCTGTATCATAGAGGCTTGGTGTGTGGAATTTTTTAACTTAAACCAGTACCAGTAAGCAACACCATTCTGTTAGCACTGTGAGCATTGTAGCAGCAACTTTTCACTCAGGAAAAATTAGAAAATATATTTCCTTTTTTGTAATCAACCCTCCTAAACACTGTTTATGTGAGAGTGTGTTCTACATTCCTCCAATGACCCCAGAGCTTTTTGGTGTTTTATCAGCCCAATCTCCAGAAACTAGAAACAGAGACCAGATTCTCTCTCTCTCTCTCTCTCTCTCTCTCTCTCTCTCTCTCTCTGTCAGTCTGTCTGTCTTTGACTCCCCCTCTCTCCTTATTTGGTAAGACTGGAGTCCTGCTGGAAAGAAGAAGTGCATTTTCACTTTTATGCCTTCACTTTTGAAAATACTGTCAGTGAGTGTTTTCAGTCAGATTACATCCTCCTGAATTTACGCTGATTTTTAAATTAAGTTCTGTTGAAAATATTAGGTTTTTTGCATCTTATAGGCTAGCCCTTTTTTAACAGTTACGCACATGTATGCTCAAACCACACAGACACCGAATTTACATATTGATTTTCATACTGATTTACTTCCTTACCATTTATGACCACGTTGTCATTCTCATTATCAGGTTTTGAAAGCTGTGTGTGTCTGAAATACTGTGAATGTGTGTGTATGTGTGGTGCTCTGTTTGTCTGTGCTGAGAAGGATGAAATGTATGTTCCCTCTTTCTCTCTCTCTGTCTGTAGACTGTCTGTTCAGACTGTGTCCCATGAACAGATACTCAGCACAGAAACAGTTCTGGAAAGCTGCCAAACCTGGAGGAACCAGCACCACAGATACTGTTCTGCTCAACAAACTCCATGTGAGTGCAAAGCTTAGTCTTTCTCTAGGTGTGAGCTGTTTGTTTATATTAATATAGGGAATTCCTCTCGCTACTTCAGAATAACGCTGCCTGTAATTGCTGGTGTAGAGTTAGTATCCACACCTCAAATGATTGGCTGATGGCAAAACATGAACATACACAGTCCCAAACCTTTTAGTAACAACTATCCTGAGCTACAACATTAAATTCAAAACCAATTGGTGGCAGTGACAGATGTTTTCTTCCATATTGTGACGTAAATCCAAATGAAACAGATGATCGAATGGAAAAAAATGTTGGGTGCGGACTTGATTCTGTCCATCAGTTTTTGACTAGATGGAGACCGATCAGCTGAATGTGAGATTGAAGATGGTTGTAAGAAAGGGGCGAGTTTTAAGCAGACTAAATTATTGGAGAAGTCCAGCATATGTCAGCAGACAGTAGTTTTTTTGGAATCTGTCACAAGATTCAGTTATGACATTTTGCGCAGGGGAAAAAACCCTTTAAAGGCAGCAATCATGGAAAAATAAAAGTTCATTTCCAAGAACAGGAACTGGCGACCATTAAATAATTTTGATTTATATGTTTTATTTTAGAAGATATACTGCTATTTTTGAATGACTGTCAATGGAGAAAGATTCATCATCATCCATTCACCAGCAGAGGCTAACAGGGCCATATTATGCTCTAAAACTTATTTACTATTGAGAAATTAAAAATGTACCTTAGATCATTGGAAACTTCATCTTACATTGTTTGCTGTATTTATGCACAGAGATAATGTCTATTTAAGGAATGATAACATTACATTAAATTAAATTGATCAGATTAATTTGTATTTAGTAGTTTATGGTTGCATCAAAAACAAGTTCATCCAAAAATGTAAAACATTTGTTTACAAATTTCTTCAATATCCTTATTTAAATCAATATGCAGTTATTATTTTAGTTTCCTATCATGCTTGTAAAAAACAAATAATGCTTAATTCAGTTGGATAAACATCAAGTTGATGTGAGTTATTTATGTGATTGCTTGGCTAAATTAGCCAACCACCTAGACTTCATGGCTTCAGCCGGCAGTTGGTTCACCCTCTGCTTATGACCTTATATATACACAGATTGAAGAAAAGTTGCTGACAATTAAAAAAAGATGTGCTTGTAAATGAAACAGATTGTGAAGAATGCTCTGTGGGCCATCTGAACAATGTTACAAGACATCATTAAAGGCAGGGTAAGCAATTTTTCAAAAACGTTTTAGAAAACTGAGTCGGGGCCGAGTACCAAAACAAACTTGTAGCCAATCAGCAGTAAGGGGTGTGTCTACTCGTGATGTGGAGGAGAGAGCGTTCAGTGAACAGCCGAGTGACAGAAAGATAGAGATGGCGGATAAAAAACAAAAGAGGAAAACGTCTGCGGAACAATAAGGCAAGAAGTAGGACCCGTGTAAATATCGGATCAG
>JAFVLL020039299.1:0-18271 GCA_021397915.2 Tor tambroides | reverse complement strand
GATGTTAAGTTGAACGAATATTTGAGTAGGCTATTTGTGTTGCCGACATTTTTTACAAGCTCTGAGAAAAAGTCTGCGGGCGCGGGCGGGAGTGGGAGTGGACACAAACATTGCGGGCGCGGGCGGGAGTGGAACACGCAGGTTGCGGGAGCGGGCGGTCCTGGTCAGAAATTCAGCGGGAGCGGGCGGGTGCGGGTTTAAGAAAACAGTCCCGCGCAGGGCTCTACTGTGTATCTCTATCACATCACATCATAGACAACTATTGTCCAGTTTGGCTAACCAAAGTCACTCTGGAAGCTGCATTGTGAAAATTTAAGGGAGTCAGAATGTGGTTGTTACTCTTGCCTATAACTGAACAGCGTGAACGTAATTATATATAGCACTTCTATATATATATATATATATATATATAGCACTTGACTGATGACTGTATTCTGCTATTCTGCTGCTGGGTGAGTGGGTATACAAGCAAGCTAGTTCAGGTTTTACAAAGAGACAGAGAGAAATTTTGTGGTTAGGTGCCATTTGGCACATAACATTTTTCTCTGGAGCTTCCGAGCAATGCAGCTGACATTTAGCTGCTGTTTCCCTTATGAGCTATAGTTTTCGGTTTCTACAATTGCTAATATGTTGAACAAAGACTTTTATACCCTAACAAGCCTGACATAATCATTTGTCTTGGCTCCCATCTGTCATTGTGATTCTTTTCTTTGAGATGATATGAAGAACAGAGGTTGACGACCCAGGCAAAGGGTTTATCCGTCCCTCTCTCTGATGGAGTCCTGAGAGGTCTAAAAGACCGCATGAATGATGGCGGTGAAGAGGGTGTTTAAATTTGCGAGAAGGGCCATAATAAATTAGGCGCCGGCTCAGCCAGTCAATTACGGTTGGTTTTCTCAGCCCTCCTTGGGCATGAACTTCCCTATTCAACAGCTCGAAATAAGATTCATTCTCATCTGATCGGATCAGACCCTTTTGATGTTGCAGGCAGTGTTACTAGGTCAGTTTAAGCTCCCCCAAGAGATTGTGTGGTCACGATGTTGATTTGGGGAGTTTGTGGGACAGCAGTTCAATGAGTACTTGCAGAATATCAATCTATAGTTGTAGGGGGAAAATGCTGTGGATATTTATAGCTTCCTTTGCCCAGAATAAGAATGTGTCGGTTGTGGGTTTAGCATCATAAAAGATACAGTGAGACTGAAAGTAAGGTTCTTAAATAAACGTCAATAATTCTTTTAGGCCTATGCATAAAGCTTGGCATAATGATAGGTCAATCTGTGCGTAAAAGATTAGCACTATAGGTTGAATAGCTTAATAGTTTGATCAATACTGTGGTGAAGTGAGAATTTATCAGATTGTATTAAGCTGCTGATGCTGTGGACTTTTGTATAGAAGTTTAAATTTTGTGGAAGTACATTTGTGGTTCATTTCTTGACACAAGAGTAGAAACGTTGAGATATAAAAGGATAACAGCCGATGCTAATGTGTTGGGCGTATATTTTCTCCGCCTTCCAGCTAGTGTGATTAATCCTCTATGGGTGAACCAGAACACGTTGAGTATCTGGTATTCAACCAACCCAAGATGGCCCATGTCACACTTTGTTTTCTCATTCATTGGCTAACACTCTTCTACAGATTCATGTTCCTCCCTGTCCTCAGTGGCCTTTTAGTGAATAGCACAGGGGTGGGCAACTCTGACCATCGAGATCCACTTTCCTGCAGAGTTAAGCTCCAACTTTAATCAAGCACACTTAAACAAGGTCTTCAGGATTACTAGAAAGCTACAGGCAGGTGAGTTTGATCAAGGTTGGACTTGCAAGAAAGTGGATTTTGAGGGGCAGAGTTGCCCAGAACTGGAGTTGCACCTTGTGTCCCATCACAACCTTCAAAAAATGGCACACTAAGGAAGAGTCCTTAAGAATGAATTTATAACAATAGGGCCTTTTTCGTTTATGGGCCTCTTTTTAAGTGGATAAACGTGATCTGGAAAGTCATTTGTCGGCTATTCGTGACTGAGGAGTAGAGATGGTTGAAACAGAACAGGGGGAGTTACGACAAGTCAGAATAGTGTTGGGGAGGCCATGACAGGTCACCTGAAGCTCAAGAAGTGAGTCTAATTACCTGTTACCTGTAGCTGCCAATGCTGATGCAACCATGATGGGCCACCACAAGTCTACCAGTCCAAAAATGGACAAAAATCCTAATGAGGAGTGTGCCATGTGGAGGGTATCCAAACTCCCAACATATCTCTGAAGCTTGACCATCAATTCCGGCCTCTGCTTCGCTTGTTTAAGGTTGAAGGGAGCGCAACAGGTGGAAGTCTGCAGTAGGCAGTGGTACGCCAGCTTGCAGAGTTAATTGTATAATTCCAGACCAAGTGTTCCACAGCACTGATTTCACTGTGCAGACTCAACATAATTGGTGGTCTGTATAAAACTGATTTGCACCGAAAGAGGCAGCCAGGCTTAAAATGACACATAAATGATTATTTAGTTGGCGGTATCTGTGGGGAAACTCCTCTGTATACTTATTGTACATTGCCACAAAAAAACAAAAAACAAACAAACAAAAAAAACATTTGGATCCAGTGCTATTATTTTAAGTAAGAAGGTTAATGACTAAGAAGGAACAAGATGACCAAGCCTTGTGCAAACACAGCAATTGTACATAAGATAGGAAGTGCCAAAAAGAGTTGAGGCTCCTTGTGAAGGCAAAGTAAAGGGGAAAAAACAGAAACATAAAGCAGTGGTACAGCAAGGAGTCTCTACAGATGTGGCCACTGAGAACAGAATGGAACTTCAAAGCACAAAATATCGGAAAGATGGAGGAGCTTCTTGACTTGGTTCAACTGAGCTGTGAAAAAAGTGGCATTTATGGTGTGAGATTCTGGACATGGCCAAAGACATTTATTTACACATAGACCAATAATTTAAAAAGTACCACAGATGGAATACCTTGACTTGGCCCCTAATCTTTTTTGGACATACTGACAAACTCAACTGTATATTACTATATGTGATTAACTGCCAATACATTTGATAAAAATGTCTTAGTTTTAATGTTGTTTTTCCATTTGAAAACTTTCCAACGTGATCACATAATTAACTGCTCTGTTAGGCTTTCCTCACACATGGTTCGATTGCTTGGTACCACCATGAGTACTAACAGCAGCTGTTCACCACTGTCACTTGGTAATGACTCGGGAGGGCAAGGCACCTGCTGCTTTACTCAAGTTTTTTGTCCCTTTGGTTTTACTACAAAACTTTAACATTTTCTTCTGTCTACTAAAGCAGAACGTGGGTTGGTCTGCTGTGAATGTACAGTATTGCAGAAGATGCAAAAATACAAACTGTTTGCTAAATGCAAATTCTAGAAAGACATATGCAATCTACTATAACAGTAAAATTATTCATCCAAGTACAGCAGAGTTGTGTTCATACCAGTTGTGAATCACTCAACATAAACCATACCCCCCCAAAAATCTTTAAATCAAATGAAAATTTAACAATTCCTTTTATTTTTTTGCCAAACAAAGTTTGACTAACAGATTTTTACTGTTAATACACGGAACAAAAATATTCGTATATAGTTTTTCTGAGTAAAGTTGGATTAATTGTATTATTATTATTACGCACATATACTCTACAACTGTAATATATTTCTGTCGCAATTTTGGTCATACTTTATTTTAAGGTTCCATTCTCGCTATTAACAAACCATTAACTACAACTTTTGCTTCAATAAACTCCTAATTTGCTGCTTATTAATAGTTGGTAACATTGTTAAGTTTAGATGTTGGGTAGGATTAGGGATGTAGAATATGGTCATATAGAATAAATGCTTTTTAATAAATGCTTTATTGCACTAATAAACAACTAATATGTTAATAATAGGCATGCTAATAAGCAACTAGTTAATACTGAGAATTAGTCCCTATACTAAAGTGTTACCACAATTTCTTCAAATTTTGATTTTGATGGGTTATAGTGAATAATTTTGAGTGTTTGTGTGTATCTAACTATAGTTTTTTCTCAAATGAAATGGCAAAATGCTGATGAAGTGACTCTCAGAGCAGCTCTGGAGAGGAAGTTTATATGTTCATGTCCTCATACAGTGAAACAGCAGAAGCTGAAAACAACACATCATGTGTGCTTGTGTGACGAGGCGATATAGGGAAAGTTTCAGCAAAATCTCAATGTAGCAGACTACGCCACCCTATTACAAGGGAAACTAATAATTACCCACAAAGGAACAAACAGGTTCACTAGTGCAAAAAAGGACCCAAGACGTGGATATCAAAAGTACAAAACTTTATTTAATACAATCAATAATAAGGACTAAAGGACTGCAAACAGACAATACACACACTTGCATACACTAAACAGGGAAGCAAGGTTTACCAGGGTCAGGGAAGGCAGCAACTGAGCCTAGGGCTCCTATATTACAAATCGTATCACCAGGTGCACAATATCTCACCATACACACATGCAGAAAATCAAGCACAGCACACAGCACTCAGTGACAGGGAACCCTCCACCGCATAAAGACTTCTAACTGCCCGCCCTGGACCTCAGCTCCTGCAACAAAAACCAGACTTTACCAAATGACACTTTAAATAAAAATCACAAAACAAGTTCTATAACAAAATAGACTCCAAATAAACAAAGAAAATAAAAACCAAAAGCAAATGAATAACCACTCAAGAAACAATTAACAATCAGAACAGGAAGTAAATCAAAAAGAAAAAAAAAATAACCAGCTTCTACACAAAGGCCAGAAAAACTTGCGGCCCTTTAAATGATCTTACTACAAGCTGGTCTTCAAACTTAGATTTAACAAAAACATCAATGAGAAGGTTAAACGTAATTCCCACTAATCTTCGCTTGGCATTCAATACCAATTAAATCAAACATTACACAATTAAATACAAACCAAAAAAAACAAAAAACAGAAAACCAACAAAACTAAGTTACAATCAAAATACACACAGACACCCACACACACAAAACGGATGCAAGCCGTTCAAACTCTGGCCAAAGCGGCACACACACAAACAAGAAGGCTCCAGCAGCAACGCAAGGCCCAGACGATGTAGTGCGGACAAGACAGCAGCATCAGAAATGTTGCCCCAAAGTTTACATCTAAAATGCCAATTGCTCCTAAAAATAAAAAGAGCATGGAACGATTACACTATAAACTATTTAAAAAAACGATACACATCAGAAGACGTAGTTCACATACCTTCGTTTTACGGCCACAGCCTTTGATCTAACAGAGCGATCACGCAACAAGAGGCATTGCCCCGCCACGGCACAAGACTGCAAGGGGGAAAACCATTAAAACACGCCGGCTACACAATACGCGATAATCATGCTACCACGAGCTCGCTTACCTAGATATTGTACTACAGTTGTAAATCCATGCAGATAACGAGCGGCGACCAATCAATGAAGTACGAGAAGTCCACTATAAGAGGTAGCAGCCGCTAGCCAGCTACCGCATCCAACTCCACAAGAGCAACAGGAAGCGCTCACCAACCGGAAGGGACGGTCCTCGGACAGAACGGCACAAACAGTACCCAGACACCCAGGAACGCCATAACGTCTCGCTTTTACACGCTCCCGGGGAGCATATCATTGGTTAACCCATACAAGGGGCGTGGCGACTAATAAATGAAGTCATACCTGCTATTTGAGCCACTACACTCGTATATGTGTAGTAGGGGATAAAGCCATTGTGTTTTGTATAAGGGAAACTTTGGTTGATAATAAAAGCGTCTGCTTCATCATTGCATGCTGAATTATGACCGTGACCTCATTCTGTCATCAGTGCCATATAACCCAGCTCCTTAAACACTGCCTCAGGCTATACTTACAGACATTTAGGCTGGACAAACACTTTGTTTCCACAGAGTTTAAATACAGTTGACACAGCAACCACTCAGTCTATTGACTAAATGTAAAATTGACAGATTCGTACACAGTATTTGACGGGACGTGTTCAATTATTCATTTGGCCTATTGAATTTTTCCTGCTAGACAGGTTGTACGAAGGAACGTAAAAGCTCCTGCTGGTTTTACTCTGGCCGCTGTGCCCTTAGTCCAAACTCTAAATAGATTGCATACAATCTACTTTAATAGAGAGCAAATGTTGTTGTGATACAGTTCACCCAAAAATGAAAATTCTATCATCATTTACTCACTCTCAAGTTGTTCCAAAGTTGTATGAGTTTACTGTTTCTTTCGAGCACAAACGTAAATATTTTGAAGAATGCTGGTAAGAAAATAGTTGGAGGTAGCCATTGACTTCCAAAGTATGGGGGAAAAAAATACAATGTAAGTCAATTGTTTGGTTACCAGCATTATTCACAATATCTTCTTTTTTGTACAGCAGAAGAAAGAAACTCATACAGGTTTGGAGCAACAAAGGGGTGAGTAAATTATGACAGAATTTTCATTTTTGGGTGAATTATGCCTTTAATGTGACCTATATTACACTACAATATACCTAGAGAAAGTTTTAGAAAGAAAGGTGCAGATGCTACACCCACACCATAATATAGTTGTCAGTCCTGTTTTGGAGTCTAGATCTATGGTTCGTTCACAAACAGTTCAGTTATAAATGAGTGACTCTATAACCAAACTGACTCCTGTATATTTTCAACATCAAGATCAATTTCTGGCTACGACCCAAATATGGTGCTCTACATTTGACAAGCACACACTTGAGCCTGACAGTAAATAAAGTCATCAATCCCAAACACTGTGTGAACGGTGATCATTTCATACTGAACATTGTTGAGCACAGAAATCACAGTCAGTTTGTGAAGACCTGTATTTGGACTCCACTCAGGGAGTAGCCTAAATGTTCTTTTCCTTATTAAATATAGAAGACGATTATGTACCTAGTCATTTCTCCACAACCAGCTGATTTTTTGGGGCCTACCCAAACTTTGGACTGTTCTCCGTCTTTCTCGGTTTTGAAGGGAAATTGGTTCCTTGCTTAAATATTAATCCTCTTTTACAGATTCTAAATCCAGTTTTCTAATCTGTGCCTCATTAAAAATGTATGCTGGAACATGCTTTATTTGAATGGAGTGGAGACGTGGCAGGGTACACATGCTGCCGGTATGGCAAGAGAAGCCAGACAGAGCGGCTTACGGAGCTCAGGGGTTTGGTCAGTGGATTAACATAGTTTTTACAGGAGGACTTGTGGTGAGCTTAGCATTTGAGGAAATATACTCTTTGAAAGAGAACGCTGTTCTAGGAATGTGTAACCTAGCAATGTTTTCTTCTTGAGAAATCTTTGAAGAACAAGCCCTCTTATGACAAAACACTAAAGTCTCTTCTTTTTTTTTTCTTGACAGGACAGCATTAAGTGTGTACTTGAGTCTTCTTTACAAGACCCAAAGTCCAAAAAGTGTTTCAAGTCTAAAATAACTAGTTTTATTTGGTTCAAATCTCTTTTTGGTTTACCTTAGTTTTGATAGAGTTTTTTATTATTATTATTATTTTTTTTTTATGTAATTAAAGTATATGTAAGTATTGAAGCTAATTTTGCAATGATTTTGTGATAATCTAAAGCCAGTTTTCATCAATGATCAATTTCAGGTTTAAATTATCTTTACTTGGAGGCTTTTAATATAATAATATATATATATATATATATTTTATATTATATAAAAAATAGAGAGATTTCTTTCAAAAACATTTAAAAAATCCAAACTTTTGATCAGCAATGTGTGTGTGTGTGTGTGTGTGTGTGTGTGTGTGTGTGTGTGTGTGTATGTACATGTATGTGTGTGTGTGTGTGTGTGTGTGTGTGTGTGTGAAATCCTCTGCTCCCAAACCCTTGAAATAAAATAGGTGTAAACTTATCTGAGTATCTGAGTGACCTAAATGCTACTCTGAACCCAGCAGCATTACTTTCCAACTCCAAAATCTGGAGATCAACAAACTGTGCTATAAACCATACTGTCCAATATTTTTAGCCTTTCTATAAATAATCATAACCTTGTCCCACATATGTTGCCCATACAGCTTTCTCCTGACAGGTCTTTGTTGCAATGCAAAAAGGCTCTGTTCTCAGTTAGATGTCTTTTTCTGTCTTTGCCCCTCTAAAAAAAATCGATATGCCCGGGTAGAAGAGCACTGGACGTTAGATTGAGCACTGTATTTTAGGCTACTGAGCTCCGGGGTGATTGATTGATTGACTCTGTGTATTGATGGAGGCATTGATTGATGGATAGTTGAAGCCCGTGAATGAGTAAGGTGTGCCTGGCTGAATGTGCAGTGTAACTGATGTGAACTTATGACTGAAAGATCAGGGTGAGCCATTGGATTACACAATTAGAGGCTCTGAGCTTGACTGCAGCCAGCCTGCAGTCTTTGTCAGTGTATGCTGCTTGTATTTTTCCACCTTTCTGATTTTAGATTAGTCAGTGAATTGAATATAACATGCACCACACACATGAAACATTAATGAACAAGAGAACAATTTAAATTAAGCAAAATATCTTAAATTATTTAAATTAAGCAAATACCTTGAGGCTGAACAGGTATGCAGAACTGCTGCACAATAAATAATCATTAAATATGCCCAATTTTGATAAATAATATTTCATATTGTAGGGAGAGCTGACATTGTCAGATACCCAACTATGTCTGTGCTGTTTAATAGCACTATAGTATCATTTTTTTCTCTGAGTAAAGCTGTAAATAATATCTAGGGTATGCATACATTACATTGTTTGACTTATTCTTCAACAGTACAAAGAAAAAATAATAATAGCTTAATAATTATGGGAAATGTACATGGCCACTCTGTATCACAACCAGAGTCCAAAAAAAAAAAAAAAAACTCTCACCAAGAACCAAATACATTTACAAATTGGCTTTGGCCAGTAAATTAAACTAACCGCAACAAAATACATGACTTAAACAACCTGTAATAATGATAGTCTGATTCATTATTCATATAAAACAATCTACTAAAGAAATCATTTGCCACAACTTGGTTTATTTATTATTAATATTAAGTGATTTTGATCCCAAACGGTGATTTTTTAGTCATGTCTTATTGACATAAATGGATAAAAAATTTATTAAATAAGATTATCATGTAATCATGTTATGAATTTATTCACTTAAAACACTTACAAGTTCAAATTGAGAGAGTCATCATCAGTAAATCATTAATATTGTATTTAAAAACCAGCACTCTTTTTCCTGACCTATCCATAAAACAGATCTGTCTTCTTTTCTGAACAAACAAAACATAAATCATAACTATTAAATGCAAAAAATGCAATTACATAGCTTTACAATCTCCCAAATAAATAATAAATATGAATGCACACTATTGTAAAAAAGTATACATTTATCCTCTAATTAATTGATCTGTTATGAATTTATACATTTATTAAATTAAAACTTCTTTCAAGTTCAAACTGAATGAATAATTATCATTAAATATTAAACACTGCCCTTGAAAACCAAACTCAACACTTTTTTTCTGATCTGTCCATAGAACAGTTCTGCCTTCTTTTCTGAGAAAACAAAACATAAATAATAACTTAATAACTGCATTACATTCATAAATACAAATTTCACTATTTATAAAAATTCATAACAAGGAAGTGCATTAATGCAATCTTGCATATGATAACAGTCAATTTTAGTAAAGCTCTGGTAGAAAAAATATCCTTTATGAACAAAAGCGTTCACTTTAAACAACAGCTAACTTATGAGGTACTGTATGCAGCCAACATAACACTGTAGAATATGTTAAGATATGTTTTTTTTAATAGCACAGTTTGATAAGCACTTTATGATCTTCTTGTATGCGAATCAGATGGTATGCTATTAGTTTAGTTTAAAGACTGTCCTGTTCATTTAACAATGCGATATGTTGTAGTCTGAATTGCGAGAAAGTGAAGGGACATAGCAACATTGTATTTAGGGCTACAGACTGCAAGCATGTAGTATTTATTCTGAGACGTATAGAGGGAAAGCAGCATACTGACACATGCTATGTTGTGAGTAAGCTGTTTCCTTGAACATATGTCAACTATAGTATTGTCCTCCATCATGTAGAATGTGTTACAGTTGCCTGCTTTAAATGCAAACAGGTGAAGCAAACTCTTTTGTGTGACTGCAGTGTGACATTGATTGTGGCAGTGATAGTGCTACAAGGACTTTCATTTATTTCATTCACCCTAGAAAAAAAGTGTGTTATTTCCAGACAGGCATCCAGCAGGACTGCCTCTCTCCAGCGGTAGTGTTAAACGAGGAGAGAACAGCACAGAGTAGCTGTGAGAGAAGCCAGAGATGAGTGTTTATACTTAATGAGAGTTAACAAACAAAAAATCAATATCCATTTCACACATTTGTGTTCAAGCCTGATGTCCTGGATGACATTGCGAGATTATATTTATGAAATATATTCACAATGCTTTTGCATGCTTATGTTTTATTATTATTTTTAATTAAAGTGGTGTAAAATGTATGTTTGTTATTTGTAAAAAGCAGATTTTTCATAGAGCCATGAAATATTATATATTATATTTATAATGTAATACATATATAGTACATAATATGAAATATGATAGATCAGAATATATATATATATATATATATATATATATATATATATATAAGTAAATCATTAATATATAATTTTAAGTTATAGGGTAATATGAAGTCACAGGAAATATATAGGTTTAATTCTGAATATATAAATGTAAATTGTAAATCTATAGAAATAAAACATGAATATATAATTTTAGGTCTAAATGTAAAGTAAATATGAGTATGTAGTTGTTAATCTATATATGAAATATATAAATTTGATACATATGCATATACAGTTGGGGTGCTTTATTGAGGATTTATGAATAGAATTTTAGATTAGAATTGTAAAATAACAGCTTTTATTTAAAATAGAAATATAATATATTCATACTTTTGTAACAATGTAAAAGTCTTATTAATAATTATTTGTATAGTATTAAAACTCTCTCTCTCTCTCTCTCTCTCTCCACACACACACACACACACACACACACACACTGTAAATAACTACAATTATATACTACTATAAAATAACTACTATATACTGTTATAATATAAACTAATATAAATAACACTCTATCTATCTATCTATCTATCTATCTATCTATCTATCTATCTATCTATATTCTTAAAACACAGAGTGAAGGACAGGAGAGTGAATGTGTGTGTGTGTGTGTGTGTGTGTGTGTGTGTGTGTGTGTGTGTGTGTGTGTGTGTGTGTGTGTGTGTGTTTCAATAGCACTCAACAGACATGCTCAGATGTTGATGTCACTCCTACAGAGTGTGAGGCCTAATTAGGTGCTGCTGTTTCCTCATAAATTATCACCCAT
Organism: Tor tambroides; assembly: GCA_021397915.2. Lineage (NCBI taxonomy): Eukaryota > Metazoa > Chordata > Actinopteri > Cypriniformes > Cyprinidae > Tor > Tor tambroides. The sequence continues at coordinate 6,870 of JAFVLL020039299.1, read as the reverse complement.
AATGTGTCTGTGTGACTGTGAAATACCTCCCATCACACACACGCTCACTGCCTCTCATCACCGAATCTCCAAACATCGTTTTCGAAACACACACACACACACACACACACACACACACACACACACACACACACGTGTGTGCTTTTGTCTCCTCAGCTCACCACACCCACAAGAACACACTGCTCGCTCGCTCAAACAGCGCCGTTTCTCCCCACACATCCCTGCGTTTGAATAAATAAGCAGCATTATGCAGAACAGCAAAAGTGATTACCCACTTTTAAAAGCCTTTATGAATATTTATAATCAGTTACTGTCACCACTTACTTCCGAGGCTATTTTGTTATTCTCTTGGGAAGCGCTTTAGATTTTTTGAGCAAATCTTTGATGTGGTGTATCAGGCTGTCTGTCTGCTCAGCTCACGCTAGGATACATTAACACACACTGATGGCTGGCTTTTGTGCTCACTGAATGAGATCGGAATGACCTGGTGGCAGATAGAAATGGAGAGAAGGTGGGCGGAGCGGTGCAGAAGAGTAAACAAAACTCTGATTAAAAGGAGGAAAGCAAAGAGTGTGTTTGGAATAGACAAAAAGCCTAGTACTCTTACTTCTTCGATATGAAGTGTGTGAATTTTTGGCATGCATGGAATGCCATTTTTTTATGTGCAAAATAACTGGAAACCACTCATATGTAGGGGCCACGTGCTATTGTGAAAATTTGCATTTTTGTTCCCATTTCATGTAAATGTTTGCCAATCTGATCATATAATGAGCTGAAAAAGACAGCAGGTTGTCTTTTTTCATTTTGTTGCGTCTTAAATTGTAGGTACTATGACTAATAGTACCAGTCGCTGTTGTATCTGGTGAAAGGAGTCTCTCAAGCCTGAGGCTGATAAAATCCTACCTGCGGTGAGTGCTTGAAGTGGACGAGAACACACCAGTATTCACTGTTTCTATAATTTAATCTGGACAGTTTTTCTTGAGTATCATTGTATGCAGTTACTTGGAGCCATTTTTAGTACAGTTGAGGTTTCACAAAATGATTAGACAAAACCCATGTTAAGATAAAGTTTGCTATACACTACCATTCAAGTTTGGGGTATGTAAAATTTTAAAATGTTTTTTTTTTTTTTTTTTTTAACTCTGTTATGTTCACCGAGGCTGCATTTATTTGATCAAAATATAGTTTTTTTAAAAATGTTATTACAATTTAAAACAGCTCTTTTTTTTCTTTCTGTGACACAAAGCTGAATCTTCAGTAGCAATTGCTCTTCAGTTTCACATGATCTTTCAGAAATTATTCTAATATGCAGCTCAAGAAACATTTCATATTATTATCAAAGTTGAAAACAGATGAGCTGCTTAATATATTTGTGGAAACTGTGGTAATTGTTTTCAGGGTTCTTTGATTAATAGAAAGTTAAATAAAACATCATTTATTTGACTCCAAACCTTTAAACAGTAGAGTACAGTATATATAGATATACAGGGCTGAACAGTTTTCAATTGATTGACACTTGACTTGGGTTGTGTAGGAGTTAAAGCTCAAAAGTTGCAAAGTGTGTCTTGAACCATTCCAGTTGTCTCCTTGATTAAAAAAAAAAAAAAGAAGTGATATCACATGAAAGCTGCAGAAACAAGTTGTGGCAATAATTCAAGGTTCTATAGACATGGGTCTTAGCTGATCCAGTCTAAAGTGTTTTTTGATATATAAGGAGGAGTTTTTTCTTCCTTATCTTGTCTTGAGGAGAGAAGACTGGAGCACGGGTCATCACTGTGTGCACTCGAAAGAAATGTCATGATGTCTATGAAACCACTCCGGTGGACTGGAAACTCACAGCCATTGAAGTTTTGCTCGTGTTTTCAAGCAGCTATAATAATTTCGATAATTTCTAAATGATCAAATATTGGATGACTTACATTGGACTTTATTGTTCTTTCAGTAATGTCTTTCTTTTAAAGGACCCGGGAAACACATGACATTTAATTCATATGACTGTTTGCCTGAAAGCAACCATGAGCATTACTTCCAGTGCCAGTTACATTAACAGATAATGCCAGATTAATACACATTTAACCCAGATTGTACTTTCAATGAGGTTTATAATTGAAGAAGTATTCAGTACCAGCTGCATGAAATCCTGCTTATTATAACAGTGGGGAACTAGTTCTCTGGCCTCTATCCTTCAATCTCACCCACACTGTTCTTTAGTTTTGTCCAGGGAGGAAACTGTGATCTTGAGTTGCGCCTCATGCACAACACCCTCTACAGATAACAAGCAATCCGTATCTGCTTCCACAACCTCATATCCTTTAAATGCGAACTGGTGGAATATAGAATCTGTAAGCGCTTTTGTGGGATTGACATGAATGTGGTTGCCATGGTCACTTTTTCTTTCTTTATTCAGTGTCCGTACCCACGGCAGGCTAGCCAGGCATGTGTGCAGGCGCAAAAGAGTTAACACTTTGTCTCGTCTATTCCCGTCTGAAAATCCCAGGGAACAAGTTAATTACTGAGACAGCTCGCTCATTTCACCACATCCATCAGACTTTGTTCCATCTCAAAGATTCCCAAAGAACCTTCTAGAAGCAGTGGCTCGCTTCAACCAGTCCACGCTTTGATAAAGATTCGTCTGTTGCCATGGAACCCACCTGGCCGTGACCTTGAGGCTGAGCTGGAGTCTATTAGTCACAAAGCATCGCCATGGTCCATTCACTTTGTCAGGTTGGCCGACCAATGGGAGCCATCCGTGCAAGCGTAAGGCCATCTTCTTGTTACCAAGAGTCTGCATAGCGATAGAGTCTTTTTGTCAAGTTCATCAGACTTCATTAAATAGGAAGACACAGATATATAGGCCGCACACACACACCTCCTGACGTTTTCCGGCTCTGTAAGCAGCAGGAGAGAAATGATCCTTCTCTTCGGATGTGTCTGCGGTAGCTGAGCCTCGCAGTTCCATGTTTTATCACCGAGTGTTTGAACCATCTTAGATTTCCATTGTAAGTCAGCGCACAGTTGACATTTGTTTTCACCACGAGAAAATAGAATTTCTGTCAATTTGATTTGCTATCCTTTGTTTTTTCATTATCATGAGTGCGTGTTCCGCAGCGTTCCTCTCGCCCCCAACACTCCCTCTACAAGTTCATAAGTCACGAAATACTCATTTGCGACCAAACTTATAACTGTCTGCACAACAAAAGTGCACAGGTTCAATTTTCTTGGCTGCCCTGGAACATATTCAAATGAATAAGTAGGATATTGGCCCCAATTCACAGGGAAATGAATTCTGAACAAGACAACAAATGTTCCCATAATAGTTCTGGACGTAAAGATTGAGGCAGATCCCCTGTGTGCTATCTTGTTTTGCATCTTTACTCTTTTTTTCTCTCACTCCAAGCTTAAAAGAAGTGACTGTTGGCCTAGAATAGATTCAAACTACATGCCTGTCAAAGTGGTTTTGGGACAGTTGTGGGATGCAGCATTGGATTTTTTTTCTTTGTTTTCTTTCACGATAAACCAGGAGCAGCACATGCGCTTTGTCGTAGAGCCTTCTTTTTATAGAGTTTGAGGGGATTTTAGGATTTCATGAGGCAGATAAAACGAATGCTAACCAACATTATACCTTGGAGATCCAAGCTGAAAGACTTCTCACCCAGAATTAAAAATTCACAATTGATCTCCAACCAGCAAGAGGCCCCCACAGACCACCGCTAACACAAAACCTCATGCCTCGATTTATATCGGCCGCCCAGCCTGAGAGTGAGCATCCACCACACAAACCTCAAGCAAAGCTGATAGGCCTCATGAGGCTTGTATTCATAACTCATTAGATCCAAGGCCGATCTTTTAAATGGGCAAGGATTATCGTAAAATACTGACGGGTCATGGGCCAAAATTTACGAGAAATGAAAGAAAACCGCATCCAGGCACATCTTCCAATCCACATCTCCATTCAAGTTCATATCAAACACTTGACTGCGAGTGGAAAATCAATACGCCGTGGCCGAGTTCAAAAAGAATCTTCATTAAAAATGGAGAAAGCTGCACAATCCCAGCTTTCTGTAAGTTGGACCAAGGTGGATGAGTTAAGCTGGAGGGATTCATATCATTGTTAAGCAAATCGATCTGCTAAAGATGAAAAAAAGGGAAAGTAAAGAGAAACCGTAATAAGATTTATTCTGAAGCATATTAACAAAGTGCTGCTGCACAAAATGCAAGCGCTCACGGCAGCCAAAAGCTCACCTCAGCAGTTACAAAATGAGCTGTGTTAATGCCAGTATGTTGCAGTGTGCTCAAAGTCATTTTTCAGCTTTCGGAGTCTGTCTTCTCTTCCCTGGTGCATTCATAACAGTGTGATTTTTTTTTTTTTTTTTTGGCTTGAAAGCAAAGTGAATAGTAAAAATGTGTACAAACGGTGTGTTTGGACTGCATGTATTTTAACCGTTGAATATTTTTGGTTTGATCTCACACACAAGGTCTACCTGACATAAGGTACCATGTGTTTTGTTTACTTGTTGTTGCCAAAGACCTTTAGCTTTGTAGAAGTTTAGCTCAAAAACATCCCCACTGTTCCACTGAAGAAAGAAAGTCTTAGAGGCTTGGTAAGTAAATGATGACAGAATTTTCATTTTTGGGTGAATATCCCTCTATGGTAACATTGTTCAAAGTAGGTCTTTAGTAAAGATGTTGCAGCGATTATAATAATGAGGAAAACAGGGAAAGGCAGATGGTGAGGGCGAGTGATTTTGTGACAGCTGGAGTAAGTAACAGGCCATTTCTCAAATACAAATAATTTGGTTCTTTATTACACAACACACTGGAGTTTCCTAGGGGCAGAGAAATTATTAATACATGCAATTAATTTTAGATATTGTTCTATTAAGCTTCACGAACACCAACATTTGTTTCAACAACACCAACGTTGTATTGTAAATGGCTACTGGAGTAAATTGTTGGACTGGAATTTAACTAGGAATACTGCTAAAGTTGCAACACCTTAGAGAAAGAAAAAAAAAAGTTTTACTTTACATGAGGGTGTATCTACAGCACGCAGTATTGAGATCACATGACCAGCTGAATATATTTTATCTTTGTAATTTCTAATGCAAGCCACTTTCTTTTGAGGCATAAAGACTTTTTTTTTTTGTGAGATGTTACATCCACACCAATAGGTGTCAGCATAAAATCCAAGACTACTGTTTTATTGGGCAGCGGAACATAAAAATGACTTGCACCTTTGAGTTACTGGTTTCCTGTGTTTTATTCATCATAAGAAAATCGTGCCTCTATCTGCATTTTTGCAAAACCTCAAAATCCAACCTGTACTTACAATTCACTGCAGTGTTCAACTGAAATGAACACTGGAGGCAGTAAAATTGTTACAACTTTTATTCTTTTCCACACAAATTATGATTACGGGGCAGATTATTGATTAGTAGAAACTTGTTTTTTTGCCCGGTGCCTTGCACAATATTATGTTATGACCTCAAAACACATTTACATAGTGCATGATTTGTAAACTAATACATATTCATGTTCGTATCACATAACCAGCTCCAAACGTATGACTTTTCTAGTAAACATGCTCGGTAGCCCACCTGGTACAACATTGCACTTGTGATGTGGAGCTCTCAGGTACAAGTCCCATAAAACACAAGTCACAATAAACAAGCTCAAAAACAACAACCAATGTAATAAAATGTTGCCACATTCACATTCACATCTGTTTTGGAGAAAATTGAACATGGCTGTAGTGCCACTTACTGGACATTTCACTTGGGTATGCTATGAGTATCATTTTGCAGAAATGTCACCACAGGCATTTTTTTTTTTTTTTTTTTTCCAGTGAGCCTGGGTTGGTTTTGTTGATTTATTAGGCCTTGTTCCGATATGGTCCTCTGGTTTTGTGGCCTTGGTTGAACCAGAAGTTGACAATGTTTTAAAAGTGCAGCAGAGTCACAGTGTATACAAGTGTTAAGATATTTAACATACCTATGGATAACTTATATAGCTGAACTCTGCTTAAACTTAACTTAAACTGGGGCATAAGGAAGCATTTTTACATCACACATTAAACACGACAGCTTTAAAATAGTTTCAAAGAGCAAGTTAGTTTGAGAAAGACATTTGAATTAAAATCTGAAATGGGTTCATGTAGTTTCATGGATGATTTTGCTTTCCTCGAGTGCACATCTTTGAGCCTTGCTGTATGCAGAGACTGAGCCCTGTAGAAACATGCTGTTCTTTCTCAACCCAGAGTCCACGCTCCCTGTCTCCTACATCACGGCTCCAGGCTTGATAAAGATGGAATGTGTCCTACAAGCCTGTTACGCTGCACTACGCATCTCGATATGCTAGGCTGATAATCTGACACTGATAGCCATCAAACTGTCACCACTGGGGAGAGAAAATACTAGCACGAGCACCTTATTTTCCACATAAATAACCTCTCCTCCCCAGATGCATCAAAGCAAAACTAGTTTTGTAATTAATTTCTCCGTGTAAGTCTTTCCCCCTCTTATCTTTTAAGTTGAGAAATGTTTCACCTTTAGATCTCTGCACAGTTCCAACATAGTCTGTTACATGCAGGGACTTGCTGTGCATGTTCTACTCTCAAAGAACTGAAAATGATAGATTTTACACTGCTCTATCACTTCATGCAAAGACATAACACAGATAGTTAGAGCAGATCAATGCATGATGGAAACTTGAAAATCCCCATAACGTATGAGATTTCTTTAATATCTTTAATATCTCTTTGCTATATATATATATATATATATATATATATATGACACAGTTTTTTTTATCTGATTGTATTGTAGGCCGTACTGAAAACACGCACTCAATTAAACAACACCTCTTTTTGAG
>JAFVLL020039298.1:116798-161431 GCA_021397915.2 Tor tambroides | reverse complement strand
TAAACATGAAGGCGTCTGGATTTGCTTGCTGTTTTGAGATAAGCGCTGCTCCAACAATTCTGTTTAATTGTTGAATTTGAGCATTCACAGTTTGCGCTGATAAAGTGTGTGCTTATGGGGTTACGTGTTAACACTGTGTCTCTGCTAATGAGCTTTATTTCTAGTATAACGTGATGTTCCTCATTGTGTGGAGTGTGTGTGTGCGCACTCATGTTTGTGTTTGTGTCCTGCATGCCTTTGTGGATGGATGTGTATGTGTGTGTTTGTATTCATATGTGTGTGTGTGTGTGTGTGTTCTGTGTGCAGCTACAGAAACCTGGCCACCGAGCATGAAACACTCATGCAGAAGTACCTCCATCTACTCCAAATCGTGGAGACCGAGAAAACAGTTGCTAAGCAACTTCGACAACAGATAGAAGATGGGGAGATTGAGATTGAACGTCTAAAATCAGAGGTAAAATTTGTAATTCAAAGTGCAGTAGGGATTGTTTATCTATAGTGAACATGCCAAAATCCAGTCGAATATATAAGCAGTTATGCTGCATATCAAGATGATTCTACCGAAGTGAAAATGTTGTCTGGGAAATAGGCTAAGTGCAAAACTAACAGCTGAACAGCTAGTCAACTTGGTTAAGAAAGCCCCGTATGAAAAGGCTGGTTTCAGGTTCACCTGACTCGAACATGATTTACATAAGATGTGTTCACACAACAGAATTGAAAAAAATGCATTGGTTACCCTAGTGAAAAATAAATAGGCCTACTTAAATGTATTTGAAATATATTTATTTCATTCTAAGTGTACTACAAATTACATATTTATCTACTTAATAAAATTTCCCTGCAGTTGTACTTAAAGTGTGCTAAATTGGAACAACTAATTTTGTGCTTAATGAACTTTAATTGTGCAGAAGTAGTGCTAAAGTCCAACTACAGATATGCTTAAGTTTATTGCAAGTATACTTTAGGTACACTTTAAATATCTTGTATTTAAAGACCGATATTATTCAAAGATCATACATTCCTCATCAATAATGACATTAAAATACATTTTAGGCTTAATATTAAGAAATGTGCATAGTAGAACTCCAAATAAAGTTTAATTATAAGTTTTATATCAAGAAGTTTTGAGTGATATGTCAGTAAAGATGTGAATAGATTTGAACAATACTTAGTATAAAATAAATGTATTTTAAATATATTACGTTTATACTATTGTATGGCATTATTATGGAATAAGTGGATAAAAAAATAGCATAATTGGAAAAGCTTAAACTAAAATACATTTTAACTTACAAATAACTAAATAACACAAATTAATTTTATGTTTTGATACAGAATATATTATAGAGGTTTATCATGCACTGTAAAAAATAAAAAAAACAGCAGCTGTGGTTGCCAGAAATTCACTAAAAAAATAAATGGTTACAAGGTATTTTAGGAATTGCTGGATGGCATATTGGTGCCTGTATATTAAAAATCTGCTTTTTACTTTAAAATAAATGGATAACCACTATAATAATACAGGTGGAACAATAAAAAACCGTGTGATGAATCAGAGTTCACTGTAAATGGCCTGTAAAAAAACAAACACATGGCCAGTACTTGTATATATAAACAAATATACACAAAAGACAAAACTCCATTAATAATGCAATAAACATATGAATAGCATAGCTGAATAACATAAAATGCAACAGAAAACACCCTAATGTATATTACTGATGGCAAAGGGAAAAAACTATTTAAAGAAAATATAATCATATGTTATGTGTCACGTAGGGACTTCTGGGAATGTCCTGTTACTTTTTTGCCATAAATTATATGGCAATTCATAGTTTGTGCTTCCAAAACCATAAATGTTACATTATTTTTCAGTAAAATTACATATAATGCAATGTTTTTGCTCTATTTTCATTTTTCTTGTTACATAGATTGTTACTTTGTCCCAATAGATAATTTAAAATGATCTAATAAAACTAATATTACAGCATATGCACACACAAAAAAAAAAAACTAGTCTGCCCCTCTTATCTACTAGTCCGTTGCTGGATGACTAGTTAATCATCGTGACCCATATTACATGCTCATTTCTTTTCTGAAAAGGAAAATAGTAGAGAGAATGAAAAGTGGTGTGAGAAGCATTTGGTTTTCAAGAGCTTTCTCCAGACTACTTTGCACTTCACTTTGCATCTCTGCTCATAAAAAAACGGCTCTCCAGGAGAACTATGATCCCTGCTGTATTCTTCATCAGCCAGATCAAATAGTCATTTTACTTTAAAGTGCAAATGGAGCTGGCTGTATGAAATGGTGTGCTGAATATGCATGACCCCAGATGTATTGTGTGCGTCACATCCTTGGTCCGCAGCATAATAAACTCTTTCAGTCGGCGTCCAATAAATGGAGCACTCACCTTCAGACTGCGCTGGCCAGCTCCCGTCTCTTTTGTGTCCCCAACGTTTCCCTTTCAAATTGCAGGGCCATGTAATAATTTGAAAGTTTGTGTACCCTAAGCATCGGAAATCAGCTGAGTGGCATCTGAGAGCTTTGATAGGGCGAGTGTTTGTGCCACACTGTGCTGGCACTGATTTGGCCTGACTCAATCACTTTGTCAGCATGCAGGGAAGTAGTGAGGGAAGGAACTTTTTTGCAAAGGAAGTGTTGACTCTGCCATTTTTATCACTGTTTTGTTGCAGATCGCAGCAATGCTCAAAGACAACGAGAAGATTCAGTCGAATCCCACCACTGCACCTAGTGATGATGATTCAGAAATTAAGAAAATCAAGAAAGTAAGACTTTGGCTTTGAATCACACAGCTCTAGTCCAAAACCTAGTGAGCTGCCTACATTAGGTAGCACCCATAACTGTCAGCTTGTTTTGTGGACTATATAAACAATTTCTATGTGAAATTGCGTAATTGTGGCAGTACTGAATTAAATTTTTTTTTTTTTTTTTCATTGAATTATATTTTATTACATTATTACATTATTACATTTTTCAGATTCTGCATGGTGTACTCTTTGTAAACTTATGACCACAACTGTATATTAGATTAAATCATCAAATATTTCTATGGATAACTATTTATATATTTAAAATAAATATTTCTAACCACTCACCTTTTCATCCATCTTGCTTTTTTTTTCACTGAGCGCATTGCAATGCTAAAAAAAAATGTTTCCTATGCTTTAAAATAAGTTGCACACTGAAAGCAACTATGATTACTTGAAGTGCAGCTTGGTTTTGGAGCAGAACAAGTGTCTTATGTTTCATAATTGGTCAAGTTATTTTTTGATGAGTCTGATGTGATTCTATTGACTGATTGTTGTTAATGCTGCTGCTCCAGGTGCAAAGCTTCCTGAGGGGCTGGATGTGTCGGCGAAAGTGGAAGACCATCATTCAAGACTACATCCGTTCGCCACATGCAGAGAGCATGAGGAAGAGGAACCAAGTCGTCTTTAGCATGCTGGAAGCAGAGGCTGAATACGTCCAACAGCTCCACATCCTTGTCAACAACTTCTTGAGACCGCTTCGCATGGCTGCCAGTTCCAAGAAACCGCCCATAACTCATGATGATGTCAGCAGCATATTCCTTAACAGGTAAGCACCAGTTTCAGCTAGAAATAACCTGCATGCTTAGCAGGAGAAACATTTCAAATGAGTTCACTTTAAAATCTCAATTGTTTCTCCTCAACAGCAGTGAGATTAGATGTCTCCTGCTTCTCAGATGTTTCTTCTTTGATCTTGTCTATGTGTCTTCTCTGGTGAAGTAGAAGAGATCTTGGGAATGTCTCACACTGAGCTTAGATTTGTCAAAATATCAAACTCTAAAGCAAATTCCAATTCTTCCAAGATCAAGTTATCTGAGCTTTGGTGATCCTCATTCATTTTATGGCTCTGTACTCTTGCTTTACCAACAATTGCCTCATTTATGGTTATTTTTATTTCTTCCAATCGATTTTACAAGAAACATCTGAGACCATTGTACAAAAGTTTGGGTCAATAAGATTTTTAAAAGAAATTAAGCTAAGGACAGATTAAACTGTCAGTAAAGACATGTAACCAAAGATTTCTATTTTTTTTTTTTTTTAAAAATGCTTTTTTTTCTTTCTATTCATTAAAGAATCCTGAAATTCTGAATCCTAAAAATTCTAATTTAGCATATTAGAATGATTCCTGAAGGGTCATGTGCAGTGTTGGAAAGGTTACTTTGGAATTGTAATAAGTTACAGATTACAAGTTACCCTATTTAAAATGTAATAAGTAGTGTAAATATTTCGCTTTTTTTTAATGTTACTGTTTACATTTGATTACTTTTTGATTACTTTTCAAAATTTCTAATGAATGTTTTCAACTGTTAATCATTTTTAAACATTTAAAGCAGGCAGGATTAATATTACAGTAGGACTCAACACTGATTACTGTCAGACTTTCAGACTTTAGCACCTCTTTTTACTTTGAGATTGTTCTGAGGTTAAATACAGATTTAGAATCAGAAGATAGTTTAATAGATTTGAAATGAAATCTTTGCATAGCTATGACAGGAAACACTGGAATCTAACAGTGCTTTGGAAAAAAAATAGTTAATCTTAAAAAATAAAGTATATGCATAAAACTAAATAGGAAATAAATCAGTTATTAAATAAGCATGTGTTCTATTCTGTGTCCTAAACACCTGCAACATTGGTGTCTCATATTTTAAAGCAGTCAATGCAATTTGGGAAAGAAGTCAAACAAATCTATATGTGTGTGTGTGTGTGTGTGTGTGTGTGTGTGTGTGTGTGTGTGTGTGTGTGTGTGTGTGTGTGTGTGTGTGTGTGTGTGTGAAAATATTCAGATGAAACCCCCTTTGTAATATTTAACTTTTTCATACAGTAAGCAGCTGTAATTTAATTACACTTTTTTTTTACAGATTACAGATACATTTATTTTGTAATTAAATACTGTAATTCCGTTACATGTAACTAGTTATTCACCAACACTGGTCATGTGACACTAAAGACTGGAGTAACGTTTGCCATCACAGGAATAAATTACATTTTAAAATATATCAAAATAGAAAACAGTTATTTTAAATTCTAATAATATTTTGCAATATAACTGTTTTTACTGTATGTTTGTTAATATAAATGCTGTCCTGGTGAGCATACAGTAAAACATGTTAAAAATCTTGCAACACTTGCGTTGTTGTTTACATATGCTGTTTGTTTCTGCAGCGAAACCATAATGTTTCTGCATCAGATATTCTACCAAGGGTTGAAAGCTCGAATAGCAAGCTGGCCAACATTAGTCTTGGGTGAGTGCACTGCCAGAGCATTTGGCAACCAACAGCAAAGAACATTCTGTAGACTCTTCAAATTGCAAGCTAGCTTTTGTAAAAGGTGCCACAGATCTGAGGCCCAGTCACACTGACTCTGATCTTCCTTCCTGTCCTTCAGCCGACCTATTTGACATCCTGTTGCCCATGCTGAACATCTACCAGGAGTTTGTACGCAACCACCAGTACAGTTTGCAGATCTTGGCCCACTGCAAGCAGAACCGCGACTTTGACAAGCTGCTTAAACAGTATGAAGCCAAGCCTGACTGTGAGGAGCGCACACTGGAGACGTTCCTCACTTACCCCATGTTCCAGGTGACCATAATCTTTCTTTCAGGCTCTTATTACCAAGCTATGAATCACAAGCTGGCTGGTAGCACATGGCAGGTCCTCATGTGCTTTTTTAGTCCCTTAAAGTAGAATTGTGTAGTGTATTCTGGTCCATAATGGCTTTTTTCTTGTAGAGTAAGCAGTTTCCATGTGGTCTAGTCTAGTAAGGTCTACTTTGGGCTTTGCAGTGTTGGTAATAAATGTGCTGATGAGTGATAGAGTTCCCCTCTAAGCCTCCTTTGCAAGAATACAGTGCACACTGTTTGCAAAGTTGTGTTTGGATTTCCATGCGTGCATCATGGATATGATGAGTGTGTTTGTTGCAGAAGGCAAAAAAAACTACCCTCCTGTCTGACATTATGACGTGTGCTTCTTGTCTGGCAGATTCCTCGTTACATACTGACCCTCCATGAGCTGTTAGCGCATACACCGCATGAGCATGTGGAGAGAAACAGCTTGGATTATGCCAAGTCAAAGCTGGAGGAGCTTTCCAGGTACATCAAAATGTGCCTCCAGCACACCCATCCATGACCATGTGTCAACATTGCTATATCATTTCTCACTACTCACAGGTTATGGGCCTTATTCATGAAAAATAAGCTGATTGTGAAGCTGTAATTCGTTCCTGAAACCAGATCATCAAAACAAATCAATTGCTAAATGCTATAAGAGTGTAATTTCCTTACCACTATTGGCACCAAATGGTACTGCAGTCTGACTGCGCAACCCGACTGGACTGAACATAATAGCTTGGTGCCAGTTTGAGGCAGGACTATTTGTTTGTCTAACGGTTTGATAATGCCACAGAAAATGCATACTTTTAAGTATGTGAATCACTTTTGATAACAGGATTTAGAATTCTTTTTTTTAATATATATTTTATTTTTAGTTTAACATGTCATTTTAATTTTCATTCTGTGATAATTTCTTTTCACAGTGTTTTATAGCTTCAGTTTATTTAGTTTTTTTAGTATTTTAATGCTAACTTAATGTCTTAAGTGATATACTTTAAATTTATCATTAAAACTTGTCATTATCATTTAAGTGACATTTTCTTAAATTTACTATCTAGTGTTATTGCTAGTATTATCTAGTGGCATTTTCATGTTTAATGAAGACGAGTCTAAAACTAAAATTGTAATCATTTTTGTGTGATTTTGAGTTATTTTAGGAAACATGGAAATGCCGTTTTAAATATATTAATATAATATGTTTTAATATATTTATTAAAATATGTAATATACAAATTAATAAAATACATTTGTGGCCATTTTTATTTGATTTTATGTACTTTGGAGTCATGAAAATGTAGTTTAAAAATATATTAATATACTATATTTTAAAATACATAAAGTATGCAATATATAAATTGATCAAATTAATATATGGCCATTATATTTTATTTTATTTAGTTTTGGAATCATAAAAATATAGCATGAAGTGTATGTGACAAAAATAACAACTGTGAGTGCTAAAATGATGTACCTCCACAGAATCATGCACGATGAGGTTAGCGAGACGGAGAACATTAGGAAGAACCTCGCTATCGAGCGTATGATCGTGGAGGGCTGTGAGATTCTCCTAGACACCAGCCAGACCTTTGTCAGACAAGGTGAACTCCCAGCACGCACACACACACACATACAAATCCTCCTGAGTGCTCTGCTGAAAGGGGCCACAGATCCCTGATAAGAAGACAGTTGGATTCTCCTTTCCTTCTGTTCTTTTCTGCAAACTGTCACTCTTGTCACCTCTTATTGTCAAGCCCCCCATCTCCCTCTTCTCCCCTTCCCACTCCAAGGCTTTTCTGGGCTGCCCTCTTTTCCCTGCCAGCACAAAGCGGAGCATTAACTCAAAGGATTGGGCACCCTAATCCTGCTAGTCTCCGTAGAGCACAGTGTGTTCAAAGACCAGACCAACTCTTTCAATTCCAAGTGTAATCACATTTTTACCAGTCAAACCTGGTGTTGAGCCCGAGATCGGAAATGTCACTGATGCGCTGCAGGATACGAAGACACAAGGAAACTGATAAGAGTCTGATAAGAACATATGTCAATCCAGTATTTCCCCATGTGCTGGCATAGTATTTGTCTGCTCTTCGTTTCCCAGCTTTACCTGCAGGGCTAACGCATCCTGCGCCTCCATGCATGTTTTTCAGGATCTCTGATACAAGTGCCCATGAGTGAGAAAGGCAAGATCACCCGTGGCCGACTGGGCTCTCTGTCTCTGAAGAAGGAGGGAGAGAGGCAGTGTTTCCTCTTCTCCAAACATCTGATCATCTGCACTAGAGGCTCTGGAGGAAAACTACACCTCACCAAGGTGAAGCCTCATGCACTTCATTAATACACAATCTCAAAAAAGTACATACTAGTCTGAGGTGGTATGAAGAAGATATATATGGTAGGACAGTTTTAAAGCTGTTTCAGCACATATTTTTCATTTTTTTGTTTTCATTCATTCTTAGGAGATAAAGGAACTTTTCTTAGATTTGTTAGCTTTTCAGTGAACTTGTAAAAATAGACATTGCCATTAAAATGTAATAAAATAATAATAAAAATAATCTAAAAATAATGGAATAAAATAAAATATTAAATAATCTATTAGTAGTAGTAGGAGTAGTATTAATAATTTGTAGTAATAATTGTTTTTAATGAATGGCCAACAAATTATCACCTTTTTAAAAGAAGTTTTGAGATTAAGTAACTTTTGTATGATTTTATAAGATTTTAATTCACTTTGCCACATGGAAATATAATAAAAAATAAATATAATATAAACTGAAAATAATAGACAGCAACAACAATAATAATAATAATAAATAATGCTAAATATGCATTGCTTCTTGGAAATCAAATAATAAATAATAGAATAGAATAGAATTATCTAATGAATCAATTAATTAAATAACAACAATATTAATCATGTTTTGATGAATGATCAGCATATTATCAACTTTTTCATAATATTTGTAAATCTTTTTTAAACCAATTTTAAGTTTTTTTTTAATTTATCTATACACCATGTAGTGCAGTGCTTTATATCATATTAAAAATGTGCTGCCACAACAGAATTATCCATTGTAATATAAAAAAAAACACTTGAAATCTGAGACATATAATTCAGATAAATATTTTTTTGGGGGGGAAAGCTGTTTTTTGTTTGTATGTTTTTTAATTTACATCGTTCCTTAATTTCTCAGAGGATGATTTTTGAATGTATCGGGTTCCTTGTTAAACCAGTGAAATGTTATGTTGTGCCCAGAAAATGGTGATTACCACCTTCAGCCGACTGTAATTTTACCACATTTAATAAGCCACTATTGCTCTTGGTCTTTGGGGAAATTCAAGAAGCAGATCCTCACAGTAATCACTGTTTTAGTACGGCTGCTATTGATTATTTGATAGCTTCTCAGAGCATGTCTGACTGTTGCTTGTCTCCGGATGGCAGAATGGAGTGGTGTCTCTCATTGACTGCACACTGATAGAGGAACCAGAGGGCACAGATGACGAGTGTACGTATCAAAACTCTTGATTTAATCTTAAACATATAAAATATCTGCAGTAACAAAAGAAGGCTCACATTCTGACACTGATAAGAGACCTCTGTACTTACCCACACTGATATTGACGTGTTGTGGAAGTAGATCCAACCACAAATCTAATCACAACAGACCTCCGCTAGATTTATTCCAAAGGATCACTACGTTTTCTTTTTTCTCTTCAGCCAAGTCAGACAAGAGCGGTCAGGACATGGAGCACCTGGACTTTAAGATTGTGGTGGAACCCAAAGACAGTCAGTCCTTCACCATCATCCTGGTGGCCTCCTCTCGGCAAGAGAAGTCAGCCTGGAACAGTGACATCAGCCAGGCATGTCTCCTCACATCAGATAACACTGAGTGATCCACGCAGCCCTGGGCAAGACCTTCGCCTTCTACTCACGTCCTGTGATTCAAATACTGTCCTCACGTTCTTTTTTTCCCCCTATCTTTCTCTCTTTCACTCTTTACTACAGTGCATAGATAATATTCGTTGTAATGGGCTGATGATGAATGCCTTTGAGGAGAACTCTAAAGTCACTGTGCCCCAGATGATCAAGTAAGCACTTCTTCTCACACTGGAAGTCACTATGCTTTTGTAAATATGCAAATCACTTCTAACAATCTGTGTCACATGTTTAGGTCTGATGCCAGTTTGTACTGTGATGACGTTGATATCCGCTTCAGTAAGATGATGAACTCCTGCAAGGTGTTGCAGATCCGTTATGCCAGCGTGGAACGCCTGCTGGAGAGGTTGACCGACCTGCGCTTCCTCTCCATTGACTTCCTCAACACCTTCCTGCACTCCTACCGTGTGTTCACCAGCGCAGACGTAGTCCTTGACAAACTCATCACCATATACAAGAGGCCTATCAGCGCCATACCAGCCCGGTGAGCCACATGGAAACGCACAGAAGATCTGATCACATGGGATGCATAGAGATGTTGACTGTAGATGGCTCTCATGTACATACAGTTGAGGTCAAAAGTTTACATCCCCCTTTCAGAATCTGCAAAATGTTAATTATTTTACCAAAAGAAGAGGGATCATACAAAATGCATGTTATTGTTTATTTAGTACTGACCTGAATAAGATATTTGACATAAAAGATGTTTACATATAGTTCACAAGAGGAAATAATAGTTGAATTTATAAAAATGACCCCATTCAAAAGTTTACACCCCCTTGATTCTTAATACTGTGTGATCTATACCTTTTGTAATAGTTGCATATGAGTCCTTCAGTTGTCCTCGTTGTGAAAAGATGGACCTCGAAATCATACAGTCATTGTTGGAAAGGGTTCAAATACACAAAAAAGCTGGAAAACCAAAGAAATTGTGGGACCTGAAGGATTTTTCTGAAGAACAGCAGACAGTTCAGGACAAACAAGGGACTCATGAACAAATATCGCTAAACAAAAAAACACAGCTGTGGATCATTCAGGTAACAAGACAGTATTAAGAATCAAGGGGATGTAAACTTTTGAACGGGGTCATTTTTATAAATTCAACTACTTTTTTTTCTTGTGGACTATGTAAATATCTTTTATGTGAAATCAGTCAGGTCAGTACTAAATAAACAATAACATGCATTTTGTATGATCCCTCTTATTTTGGTAAAATAATGAACATTTTGCAGATTCTGAAAGGGGGGTGTAAACTTTTGACCTCAAATGTATAGCAGCATGTAGCAAGAGTTGTTTTCAGCACAGGATGCAGTGTATAATACCGATTATGTTAGAATAAAGCCGACTGACTAAAGCAGCATGGTGTTTGGCAGTCGATTAATCAGTCTTAAGAAAGCCCTTCATGGCAAGGCAGATTTTGGGTTATGTTTAGCTAATATTTATGGCATGTTTCTGCTCAAAAACAGCTGAATAGAGCAAGAATGAAATGCAGGTTTTAAAAGTATGCCTATATTAACTTGACATAACTTCTTAAAGTTGCTCTCAGTAATTTGTTTACTCCTTAAAAAGGCTGAAATATTATATTTTTTTAAAAATACACTGCCGTTCAAAAGTTTGGGATCAGTAATTTTTTTTAAAGAATTTAAAGAAATTTAAAGAAATGAATGCTTTTATTCAGCAAGGATGTGTTAAATTGATAAAAAGTGATAGTAAAGACATATTGTTAGAAAATATTTCTATTTTGAATATGCTGTTAATTTTTTATTTATCAAAGAATCCTGAAAAAGTATCACAGGTTCCAAAAAAAATTAAAAAATAAAAAATATCGAAGGGGTCATATGATGCAATTTCAAGTTTTCCTTTCTCTTTAGAGTGTTACAAGCCGTTCATGCATAGTTAAGATCCCTAAAGTTGCAAAGACTAAAGTCTCAAACCCAAAGAGATATTCTTTATAAAAGTTAAGACTTGTCCACGCCCTCCTAAAACGCCTCATTTAAACACGCCCCCACACGTCTACGTCACTGTGTGGGACGATTTGCATAATACCGCCCAAATGTATACGCAAAGAAAGAGGGTGTGATTTTTATTCTCTTTGTTGCCGCCGGGGCGCTATGTCCTGGAGACGCTGTGTTTCGTTGTGAAAGCGAAAGTACTTTGTTTGGGCTTCCAAAAGAGGACACAACTAGAAATCAGTGGTTAAGTTGAATTTACAACACTGTTCCAAAACAGTTCTACCCAAATATTAGAGTGTGTGCAGCGCATTTTACGGAGGACTATTTCCTGAACCTGGGAGAGTAGCCTACAATGCCAGCTGTGCACAAAGGCTGTTTCTATAAAGTGGGGCAATTCCAACTTTGCAAGGACAGTCTGGCGCTTCTGACTCACAGCCTGTAAGTATGTTTTCATATTTAAAGAATTTGCCACTGACTATTCAAACGCGAGTTTTGAGCAGTGTAGAGTAGTGCTTGTTGTTTGTCGTTTTGTCCGATCACATATGCAGACATTTTAAAGTTCACATGTAAAAAGACAGTATAACTCATTATAATCAGTAATTATGTCCCCACTGTATGCAACGAATGCCTCGTTTATAATGGATTTTATTGTTTTCGTCACGCCGGGACACGGCATCACAATACGGTCAGGGGTGTAACATTTCCGTCATGCGCTTGAGGTATTCGGCCAATCACAATGCACTGGATAGCTGGCCAATCAGAGCACACCTCGCTTCTCAGAATGATGAGCTTTGTAAAAATCTACGTGTTTCAGAAAGGCGGAGCATAGAGGAGTAACAATAATGTACAGTATGTGGAAAATAATGTGTTTTTTTAACCTTAAACCACATTAAAACACATTGCATTGCACCAAATACTCAAAATAATGTTCTTTTTAGCAACGTCATATGACCCCTTTAAGCAGCACAACTGTTTCGAACATACAGTATAATGATAATAAATCAGCATACTGATAATAAATCAAAATGATTTCTGAAGGATCATGTGACACTGAAGACTGGAGTAATGGCTGATGAAAATTCAGCTTTGCATCACAGGAATAAATTATATTTTATAGTATAATAAAATAGAAAACTGTTGTTTTAAATTGTAATAATATTTCACAATATTGCTGTTTTTTTCTTTATATTTGATCAAATAAATGCAGCCTTGATGAGCAAAAGATACTTCTTTAAAAAACATTAAAAATTGTTCTTCTCGCTGAACCCAAACTTTTGAACAGCAGTGTATGTATTAACATTATTACAATTTAAAATAACTGTTTTCTATTATAATAGATTTTAAAATACAGTTTATTCCTATGATGGCAAAGCTGAATTTTTAGTAGCTGTAATCTTTACTGTCTTCAGTGTCATATCATCCTTCAGAAATGATTCTAATAGGCTGATTTGCTGCTCAAGAAACATTTCTTATCACAATTGATAACAGTTGTGCTGCTTAATATTTTTGCAGAAACCGTGATACATTTTATCAAGATTCTTTGATGAATAGAAAGTTTTAAAAAAATGTAACATATTTACTGTCACTCTTGATCAATTTAATGCATTCTTGTTGAATTAATTATTAGTAAAATCCTTTTAAACCCAAACTTTTGAATGTATTGTAAATATAGGAAAAGTCTAAAAAAAAGTAGTTGACCTGTTTAGTTGGTTGTTGGAGGACCTATCATGATCCATCTCTAATTCTCAGCTTTTTTTATGCCGTTTGATGGACTTGTATCTTGGCACAGATATATAAATGCACATGCAGCTCTTCATGAGCAGCAGGTCTTTGCTTTGCTGGAGTTGTGTTCTGGAGTGAGAGAGAATGAGCAGAAAAAGCTATTCAGTGTGATAGGAGAGAGGTCACACCAGTGTTTGTCACCCTATAGTGAGAACAAGCGAGCGTCTGCGTGCGTACGGGATAAAAGGAGAGAAAAGAGAGCGAAGTAGAGAGAAAGCCAAAGGGGAAGGGAGTGAGATGTGCTAGAGTTGCTAAAGGCTTGCAAGAGGTCACACTAATGCGTGTCGCCCTGCTCTATGTATGTGTGTGTTCTGCTGGAAACAGCAGTAATTGGGCCCTACTTCATCGCCTGCGTGCCTGCCTGACTGAAGCATCTCAGCGGGGCTCTGGCGCCATCACCTTAGCAACCGGCCACTCTGCTGCAGGACCCCACCCTCCGCCGTGCCGCATCTGCGAGATGAAATATTTAGTGTGCACGTTTTGCAGCCAGAGCAGCCTCTCTCACTCTCTCTCTCTCTATTGCATGCACGCTGTATTTTCGTCTCGCTTTCTGCGTCTCCTCCTCCGGTTGGCTCCGGAGACGGAGATCCAGGCAAATCGGTAAGAGCCGGGGACCTCCCACACACCCACAGCCTGTAGCACCCACTCTCCCCTGGGCAGACTGCACGGCTGTGATGCCTCCCCAGACCTCCCCCGCTCAGCTGCCCTGCCTCAGCTCCAACGGTCACCCAGACTGTCATAAGAGGGACTATTTCTGTGCAGGCATGACGTGTAGGGGTGGCTCGATGTGTGGGAAAGCTTCTCTGCAACGCTCTCCAACCTTATAGAGAGATGTGAAGAGTAGGCTGTTTATGCTCCGCAGAGGCGCTTTTCTCTGTCAGCGCATATACCCTGAGCACACTGCGCGGCGTTGGGAAGCCATTATGGGCTAAATCATGAGCTGCAATGAGAGGCAAATACGTAATTGTTGTCCTTTTATAGGCTAGTTGTGCGCCGATGGTGGTTTTCTAAATCTGCACTCATTTAAAGGTGAAGCGTGTCATTTGGTGTCTGTAGTGACACTGAACTGAAAAAAATGAGTGGGTTTTTTTTTCAGACAGTTTCCCGTTGGTCGGAGTGTTAGCTTCATATTGATCTTAAACTCTTTATTGTTACTTTATTTCAGGGAGATCATTTGAATGGCTTCCTTATCTTGTTGTATCTACATATTAAGCTGGAATGACAGAAAGTATTGAAAAAACATTGAAAAAAAATATATTTACAGTGCCATTCAAAGGTTTGGGATCTGTAAGATTTCTTATGAGATTACAATTTAAAATAACTGTTTTTTATTTTAATTTATGTTAAAATGTAATGTATTGCTGTGATGGCAAAGCTGAATTTTCATTCTTCAGTGTCACGTGATCCTTCAGAAATCATTCTAAAAAGCTCATTTGGTGCTCAAGAAACATTTCTTATTATTGTCAAAGTTGAAAACAGTTGTTTTTTATGGAAATTGTGATGCATTTCTTTCAGGTTTCTTTAATAAATATAAAGGTCAAAGGAACAGCATTTATTTAAAATAAAAAAATAAACATTATTACTGTCACATTTGATTAATTTAATGCACCCTTGCCAAATACAAGTATTACTTTCTTTAAAAAACATTATTTAAAAAAAATTATTTAAAAAAAAAAAAATTAAATGGTACTACATTTCAATTTAATTTGAAAGTCATTGAAATTTTTTAATTCCTTTTCTGAAATTGCATGTCCATATTTGACAGCCTCAGGAGGTTTAAATCAAGACAACATGGTCATTAAATGAACCCTCCCTCCTGCTCTTTTCAACACATAGATCCCTGGAGCTGTTTTTCGCAAGCAGCCAGAACAACAAGCTCCTCTACGGAGAGCCACCAAAGTCGCCCCGTGCCAGCCGCAAGTTCTCCTCCCCACCCCCGCTGGCCATCACCAAGACCTCGACCTCGTCCCCCAACCGCCGCCGCAAACTGTCCCTCAACATCCCCATCATCACCGGTGGGAAGGCTCTGGACCTGGCTGCCCTTAGCTGTTCCTCCAATGGCTATGCAAGCATGTATTCCTCCATGTCCCCTTTCAGCAAGACCACGCTGGACATCAGCAAGCTCTACGTGTCCAGCCCCATCACCAGCAAGATTCCTGATGACGGCGAAGGCAAGACGGACAAGGCTGATGAGGCTTCGCTGTGCAAACAGGGTGAGATCATACTGCAAATAAGTTCACCAAAATTTCAGTAGTACCAGAATCATTTTTGTTTCTCGACCACAGCATAAACTAATAACACAGCGCTTTATTTTTTTTACTTATATTCATAATATTTATTAGTAAAAATGGTAACACTTAAAGTCTTTATGTATAATGCATTATAAAAGTAGTTTTAAAACATTATGCCTCGTAATGTGCCTTACAATGCATTGTACGATCTCATGAATAATAGTAACCACAGTTAATGCATTATAACATTATAAATGTATTGTTACACTATGCATTTTAAATTTGGTTATAATTATTTACAACAAGATATGATGTATTACAATGCACATTATGAATAATTATTATGCATTATATCCTTTACTAACATTTTATAATGCATTATCCATAAAGGCTTTAAGTAAAGTGTTACCAAAATATTTTATATTGTGAATAAATATTATGAATATAATTTTTAAAAATATATATTTTTTGTTTTTTTATGGCTGAATATTTGAATACACACATAGATATTGTTATAATTTAACAAACTCAGCAATGGCTTCTACCTTCAAGTATAGTCAGACAGACATTGATATACTATTATAGTATTTGTTTTTGTTTTATTAAAGGTTTATTTTTTGCTTTTTTTAGCCTTTGTTTTGATAGGACAGTGTTTAGACAGGAAGCAAATTTGGAGAGAGAGAGGGGGCACGGGATTGGGAAAGGTTCAGATTTGCTGTTTTCATTCTAATAGTAATTTTGTTGCGTCTATTATTTTTATTAGTTTTTGTCTTTTTTTGTATTCTATTATTAGGTTTTAGTTTTTAGTTTTAGTCATTTTAGTACCATGCTTCAACTTAACTAAACAAAATAAAAAATGTTCCCAGGCTGAAATAAAATACTTTTTTATATATTTTATTTCAGTTAATGTTTATTTTATTTCAGGTTTTTAAAATGTTGTTGTTTATGGTTTTATTTTTATTTTGAGTTGACGATACAAATCCTTTTTAATCATACCAGTACTTTTTAAATGCAGACTACAAACTGTTATAACATGGTGGGATTGTGTTGTTTCATGTGTTCGATACATTATGAATATGGATAACTTTAATACCTATGACTGATTTTCTCTAGAAACTTCAGTGAGGGAGGAAAGCGACAACGACCAGATCCAGAGTGACGAGGCAGAGGCTGAAGTGTCGCCCACCAAATCACCCACCACTCCCAAAAACGTCAAATGCAAAAACTCCTCAGGTAGAAGACACTCTGTCCTAGACTTCCCTGCCATGTTGTTATCGCTCACTGACATGAAAACCAGAGCACCTGCATCTCACGCTGACAAGCCACCTGCACCCTTCAGACCAGCCAAATGTTGCATTTATCAGTGGCTCAAAATGGCAGACTCGCTGAGTGTTTAATTCAAATGTCCAGTAAGGTTTGCATATTGAGCTAGATGTAAAAACTTCAAGTTCCTTAGCATTTGAGATGTCCCTGTATACTGCTCGTTTTTTGTTCCCATGTGTCGCTCATGTTTTAAAGTACAGGCTGTATCTGTAAACGTCTGAAGTGATCCTGAGGACGTAGATGGAAGCCTCGCAAGACACGATTCATGCAAAATCTCATTAATTCTGTAGGTTTGAAAAAAAAAAAGCTCAGGGAAACGCCAAAGGAGGCGTGAGTAGGTGTTTGGAAAACTTGTGCCATAGCAACCATTAGCATGTATTCTCTCTGCCACCCCGGTTACCGGGTTTGTTTGAGTGCGGTCGATGCATTGCAACAGTACTGTCTCCTTGCATTCAAAACTAAATTAAATGGGGGTTCAAAGGTCAACGATCACCCTGTTGTTTCATACGTGTGACGCAGTATTGCCATTAAGCTTTAGAAGGCTGCAGAAGAATAAAGCATGTTTAGGTTACCCTTAGGGTTTTTTTTTCTAAACCTTATCTGAAGCATGCAACAACAAACTCGCTGCTTTTGTTATTTTCTGAGTGTGTATTTGAGACATACATCTTAGTGAAATGATGAGCTATTTTTAGTCTCAACCATCTTGAGAACCAGAGCCCTGCCTATTGTCTTGATGAAGACGCAGTCTGTGATTTTATGTTTCGTACCGCCACCTACTGGATGCATAGATGCTCTACATCATTGCCGCATCATCACTCTTATGCTCCAAAAAGACATTTTTCATAAGATAACATGATGCATTAGCCTGTGGAAAGTGCTTGCAAGTACAAAACTAACAGTATGGAAATATGTGCTTATTTTGGTCTTGCTGACAGTCACAGACAATCTGGGTTGTGGTTTTTGTTTAACAGTCGTTGGGTGCAGTAGATATTTGTGACATTTTCATATGTCATCATTGGAGGCTTATCCATTGTGGAGATAATGTCACTGCCTCCATTATTTCTGCATGAGTCCATCTTGTCTTATTTCACACCTGCTGTACCCTTAAAGAGGAAGCACTCTGAAACACAGTGAATTCACATTTACTGATATTTTGACTGGACTTTTTAGTTTTTGGGCTACCGGCAGTTGACAGTTTATATGTCTAACAAGTTTTAGATACACCGATATTCTTCTTAATTCAGCTCAAATCTCTTAGTGTACAGATTCAAACTTTGTATTGTAGATCATTTTAGGCTTAATTGTGCTGTTTACTTGTTTAATTTTTTAATTTATTTACTTTCTTAAAATATTTAATATTGATGTTTGAAAATCTTTCTTATAAAATAGCTCTTAGATTTCTGTCCAGTGGTGCTGCAAACTGACTGTTAATAGAATTGTTAAATCACTGTGATAGATATTAATTAAAATTTAATCAATATTGTATTCTTGTTGTTACCATCATTTTATCTAATAGTAGTATTATCAATAATAAATTTGACTCTTTATTGGTTTATTGCTTTGGCTTACATTTAATTAAATGTTCAGAAAAATGTAACTGACAGTGATGGAATCATCCTAATGTTTGCACACTGAACTATGCTTTTTTTCTTTTTCTTCTTTTTCTTTCCTTTTTTTAAAATGCCGGTACTTTCTGTCACTTGAAGTATGCAAAAATGATATTTATTTGTTTAAATCTCTTAATTGGTTTTGAGTAGCTGACTAATTTTGAAATGAAAGCTATATTAACATGGTATTAACCTCCATACATGCATTTAACAATCATGTGTTCTGTTTGTCTTTCTCTCTGGGCAGAATTCTCTCTGTTCTCATACAATAATGGCATGGTGATGTCGTCCTGTCGGGAGCTGGATAACAACCGTAGCGCCTTGTCTGCCGCTTCTGCCTTCGCCATTGCCACTGCTGGTGCCAACGAGGGCACGCCAACCAAGGAGAAGTACCGCCGCATGTCTCTGGCAAGCACAGGTAGGATTCAGCAATCTGTTTCAATCTCTCATAGGCTGTGGATATTTGTTGCCTGGCAGAAGAGGGATTAATGTGAATTTCGATTGGTTATCAGGGTTCCCCACGGATCAGAGGAACGGAGATAAGGAGTTTGTGATTCGTCGAGCAGCAACTAACAGAGTTCTCAATGTCCTCAGGCACTGGGTGTCCAAACACTCGCAGGTGAGATGAAGTAAACGTTATACACGTTTAAAAATAAACGGGTTTTGTAGCAGCACCATCGAAGATCAGTTTTTGGGTTCCCAAAGAACCTTTCTGCAATCAGTTCTTAAAATCTGTATGTTTGTAGGACTTTGAAACCAACACTGAGCTCAAAATGAAAGTGATTAGTTTCCTGGAGGAAGTGATGCATGACCCTGAACTTCTGACCCAAGAAAGGAAAGCCGCTGCCAACATCATAAGGTGAGTAGAGTCTGTGTACACCCTAAAAGAATCAATGCTCACATGTAGTGTGTTGCAATAGCTGGATTATCCTGTCCTGCAATATTTTAGACTTCTGTAATCTGATAAACGCTTGTTCATGTAATTAAATCAGCGGTTTTGCTTGTTTTTTCTTTCTTTTTGGACAGGACATTGACACAGGAGGATCCTGGTGACAATCAGATCTCTCTGGAGGAGGTGCTGCAGATGGTGAGTGGGGAGATTCTGGGTCATCCTCCAAATTACTCAACATTTCAGTGCTAAAACGATCAGAACTTCAAGTTTGGGGTCAGTAAGATCATTTAATGTTTTTGAAAGAAGACAGTCGCTTTCCTCCCTCACTGAAATTCTCAAAATGCAATCTTGTGACTTATTACAATTGTTTTCTATTTTAATACATTCATTTATTCTGTAATGGCAAAGTTGAATTTTCAGCAGCAGTTACTCTGGTCTTCAGTGTCACATGATCTTTCAGAAATCATTCTAATATGCTGATTTGATCCAGAAACATTTCTTTTTATTATCAATGTTAAAAACAGTTGTGCTGCTTAATAGTTTTTGTGTAATCTGTGGTATTTTTTCATGATTCTTTGATGCCTAGAAAGAATCAATAGGCTTTGTTGTAGTTGTTTTGTTTGTTTGTTTTGGAAAATTATAAAAGTCTCTGTTACTTTTTATCAGTTTAATCCATCTTACTGACCCAAACCTTTTGGCTGGTAGTGTATATCCAGAACTCCTCTTCTCTCTCAAACTGTATTATAGTGTATAGTACATTTCACTATTTACAAAAGTGTGTAAACTGTGCTGAAAATCATTATTCAGTATCTTATCTAACTGTTTTGTTACATAGGCGGAAGGAGGAAAGTCAGAGCCTTTCGAGAATCATTCGGCTCTGGAGATCGCAGAACAGCTCACCCTGCTGGACCACCTTGTTTTCAAAGTCATACCATATGAGTGAGTGTGATTATGTTTCGTTTTATTGATTCTTTAGGTAACTAGGGAGTAAACTGATGAATGTTATTAATGTGCATACAACATACAACTTTTACATGAATGATATGAGGGCGAGTAGACCATTTTTCATTTTGGGGGAACTATGCATTTTACAAGAAAAGCTTAATGACATTGTTTGATTAAATTCAACTTAATACTCGAAGATCTGTGAAGAAATGTGAAGGATATTATAACCTATTTATGAACATGCCATCATCCCTACAGTAATTTTTTTCTCTCAAATGTGTTTGACATGAACAGGGAGTTTTTTGGTCAAGGATGGATGAAGAACGATAAAAATGAGAAGACACCTTACATCATGAAAACGACAAAACACTTCAATGATGTAAGTGTGCAGTGTGAAAACATTAAGTGCAAAGTTGTTGCAGTGTTTAAAAATAAAGCATAATGAATACAATGTTGATATACCTCTGTCTCTTTTAAAGATCAGTAACCTGATCGCTACAGAGATCCTGCAAAGTGAGGATGTGAATGTACGGGTAGCAGTGATGGAGAAGTGGGTGGCGGTGGCCGATATCTGCCGCTGTCTCCATAACTACAATGCCGTGCTGGAAATCACCTCATCCCTCAATCGCAGCTCCATCTTCCGTCTGAAGAAGACCTGGCTCAAAGTGTCCAAACAGGTGGGGAACTGCCTGATAAAACCTCATCAAAATTAAATGAATAGACTTTAGAGTTAAAGTAACAACAGTGGAATTTAAGACAATACAAGAATATTTACTGGACTCCTCCTGTTGATTCAGTATTGATCAAGTTGTTAGATCTGAAAGTATGTGACAACTGAAAACATTTAACACACTTTATCATTCCATTTAAATCAAAGACTAAAACAGTCATTGACAAGCTGCAGAAGTTGGTCTCATCTGAAGGAAGATTCAAGAACCTCAGAGAGGCCTTAAAAAAGTAAGTTTTTTTAATCACCTGCAGTAAGTCAGTACTTGTTGCTGGAATTTAAGTCAGACTTTTGTATTTGAGCAAATGGGTTATTTCATTTTATTTTGGTTATGATAATATGATACGGCTATTAAAAAACTGGCATGGCTGACAGTGCATTTCTTCTAATATTTCTGCTAGTTGTGACCCTCCCTGTGTGCCATATTTGGGAATGTACCTCACTGACTTGGCCTTTATTGAAGAGGGGACGCCCAACTACACAGAGGACAACCTGGTCAATTTTTCCAAAATGAGAATGGTAGGTCTTTTTTTAGATGCATTTCTTTAATGCATGTGTGGGGAAGAGTTATAGATATAATTTTGTTATCATATTTTCTTCATTTTACAGATCTCCCACATCATCCGAGAAATCAGGCAGTTTCAGCAAACGGCATACAAGATTGATTATCAGCCAAAGGTACTGAACTGATGTTGGTTTGTACTTGACACAATATAGGGTTGCACTAGTAAAATTTGTGGTTGCCAGGTTTGCTATGTTTTGTTCTGTTCATAATTATATTCAGATTAAAAACAATTCGAACTGTAAAGGTCCTTGGACACTGAGTCCGAAATTACCGTATGCGTTTTTCCATTTTTTTCGTATTCGTCATCCTTTCCTATCAAAATGATTGCTACAGTTGTGAAACCTGGTCCGAATTTTTTTATGACGGACGAAAGTTTCGTAGGCAGTGTGTAAACGTGATTGACACAACATGAGGTCGTATTTATTTT
Organism: Tor tambroides; assembly: GCA_021397915.2. Lineage (NCBI taxonomy): Eukaryota > Metazoa > Chordata > Actinopteri > Cypriniformes > Cyprinidae > Tor > Tor tambroides. Next base: position 139,394 of record JAFVLL020039298.1, on the reverse strand, counting down.
TTAACGTGCGAAAATTTCAGACGAGAATTTTGGACTCAGTGTGCAAAGACCTTTAAGCCCAATAGAATGCAGAAACACTTTACGGTAGCTCTACAAAACCATTTAATCACAAAATCTGACTTCATAAAAACTAACCTTCACTAACATTAATTCACTGTTTGAAAGTAAAAATCAAATTTGGTTGCGTTTATGAGAATAATATCTCTTTTCTGCACTCTTAAAATCTTAATTTAATTTGTTCTTAATTTGAATGAATGGTTCCATGAAGAAACTTCCCATTGGACAAAAAGGTTATTTTCTAGTGGGGAAAAAAAGAAAGTTTTTCACGCTAAAAAAGTGTTTTTTAAAGAACTGTTCAAATGAAAGGTCATTTGTGGAACCTAGAATTGCTCTTCTGTAGCATTGCTTTGGAATCTAGAATGTAGGAAACTCGAATTGAGAATTGAGTCATGGTTGTATTGAAGAATCGTATTCAATATGAAACTGACACCCTGTTTGTTTTTCAGGCAGCACTGTATTTACTGGACGGAAGCTCAGTAATGGATGAAGAAGGCCTGTATGAAGCCTCTCTCAGAATTGAGCCTAAAGTGCCCAACTGAGAGAGGCTCTGCCTAACGTCGACACAATGTACAGACACCACGCTCTCTACAGTATACATCCATGTGTTCTGTTATGTAACATGATTATTACTCCTGGATGTGTTTCCTTGTTTTTTAGTCGTAACCAAATGTTGCCTAATTGTTTCAGATCTTTCACCGAGAACTTACCTGTTGATTTCAGCCTTTGTTCTTTAGGGAATCATATTTTTTCCAAATCCAAAGTATGCTTTTAACAGTACTTAAAACAGGATATAATCCTAGTTCAAGGTGTGGTTGTCTCTTTAATTGATTAGGCTCATCCACATCACTTTAATGAAATATGAAAAGCCAGCAGGAGCATTTTGAGATTTTAATAGATGCATGTAACTAATTTACAGTATATGCATACCATGTAGCAATGTGGAAAGCTGATATATTACTGTATACAACCAAGCATATAGAAACACTTATACTGTTATACTACTATATTCCATGTCACTGTACTTAGCAGAATTAACTCCAGCATTTTACATCTATTTGTTGCGATAATTACCATCCATCCCTTGATTTCTCAAAGGGTTGGTTGGAAATGCCTAAACTGCCATGACATTTTTTTAATAATTTTGGCATGACTTAATAAAGCAGACAGTGAAGTGCTTGGTAATTATATTACAAAAAAAAAGACTTAGAATATGTCTCCTATTGGCCAATAAGTATTTTGATTCTTGCATGCAAAGTTTATTTTGCAGAAATCTTTTTTTTTTTTTTATGATTTCCTCACCTCAAAAAATTAGACTATTTCTTCATAAAAAGAAGCAAGATCTGCATTATATTTTTTGAAACTGGTCGTTTCGTGATTGTTTACCCATGTAATGTTTCCGTTGCTCACAGCCACATTTCTTAGCATTTTGGGAAAAAGTTATTCTGGGTTCAACACTATCCTTCTACACCAGATTATCCAGCTATTGTACATTTACAGACAATCTATGTCCTTCTTGCTGTTCCAGTGATTGTGGAACGTGACTGAATATCACTTTGTAAAATGCATTGTTGTTTAAGAGTATGATCAAAAGTGAATGACCTTCCCGCTTGCAGCATACAAAGGGTATTTTTGTAGTCCTAGAATAAAGACGTAGGATTCTGCATCCTTACCTAAAAAGAAAGAAAAGAAAAAAAACAACAACCGTAGAAACATTTTTGTACAAACATTGTCAACTCGCCACACAGAAAGTATTCTGTATATTTTGTACATGCAGCCCTATGTATTTCTTAACATACTAGTTTAAAGCACACCTCTTTAAAGCGTTGTATCCTATGCTTACACACTCAATGCTATATGATTTGTGATTTTGAAACCATGATCTAGAGGTAGAGGACTTTAAAGTGTTTTTGCATATACTGTAATCCTGTCTATAATCATTCTCTTAGCAGGAATATAGTAATGTAGTGCTTATTCTGTGAATATTTGTATGTATTTTTACTATGTACAGTCTGGAAACACACTAAACGCTCATGTGGCAGGCATGCAACACTGTATCAGCCAGAAACTTTAAAAAGGACAATATATATATATATATATATATATATATATATATATATAGATCTATATACATACTGTATACACATCTATGTGCACATACTCTTATAAATGATATATAAACATACAAACAAACATTTTGCTGTTAGCAATACCCAGTGGTATGAGAATTATCTTTCAACCCTTAAGTTTATTTCCACGGCTCGGGAAATATTTCCAGTTTTTGTACAAAAAAGAAAAAAGAAATGAACAGAAAAGAAAAAGAAAGAAAATTAAATAAACTGTATGTTTCCTGATTACCTCTTGCTAATAAATCTATTCTATCTCAGGGGGATATTGCTTCCTTGTATGTGGTTTTTGTCATGCTCACTTCATTTGGCTCTCTTAAAAATTGGGCCATAAGTGTATTATGTATAATGATACGGGCCTCATTTATTTTTAAAACGGCAGGTTTTTAGTATTTACATTTATGCAATTAAGCAAACAGTGTTTGTGTGCTCTGATATTATGCTGCCTTATATACAAAATCATCCATTACATAATTGTAAGACTTTATAAATAGCTTGCACGTAGATTATTTACGTCTATGTAATCAATTTTTGTTGTAAAATAATATTTTTATCATATCTTTATGACACTTTTATGTACAGAGTATAGGGTTGTGTTCAGGAAAAATATTGGGTTTAAACCAAAACCCAGCTTGTCTTGAAGACTGGCTAAAAGCATGTGCTACTGTAAGCTAAACTTCTGTTAGTAACTCACTAGCGTGACACATCTGGTCATGTGATATCAACACTGCAGCTCCTGAGGAGGCGAACCGCTCTATAAAATAAAACGGCTTTATCTGAGTGCACGTTTTTGATATATCTCAAAAATGCTGCTCATTTCTATGTGTATAACGTTTTAATTATTAAAAGAATATTGAGTGCACTTTTAACCCTGCGAGCAGAGGACACTGAAAGCCCTCCCTCGTGTAGGAGGAGTGCTAAAGCTCTCATGTGATGAGATCTCACATATTGTAATGCTGTTGTTATGTCGCAGGGTTGAAGATGAAAAGACTGATTTTACCGGTTCTGTTTGCCGTTCTCTATCAGGTGCATACATTGCCACTGCACACTGAGGAAGGTAAATTTTCAAACCAGCTTTTGACTTTGAGCGTTTTTTCTTCCATGTACGTGCGCCGTTGCGTCGTACTTTCACTTTTGACTTTGGCGCTACAGTCTTCAGTACAAATGCATAAGAAGTTTATGACCACTTAGACTTATGTTTTATAGACTTATAGGCTGTGGTTAAATATAATACAGCATTTAAAATAGATTTTATGTACTAAAATGCAAATGATTAATTAATTTAAACTTTATAAAGGTACTTTGGAGAATTGTTGTGTGCATTAAAAATGAAAACGTAAATATTTATTTGTTACAGATGAGTATCTTTTCAAATCATGGATGTCTCAGGTAAGAGTAAGTTAATTGTAAGTTCATGTCGCAACACAAGGATATTTAAGGCGACACTAAAGGAAGGAAGTGAAAATTAGAAAGAGGAAGGAAAGTAACTTTATTTATTATTTTGCAGTATAACAAAAAATATGAGATAAATGAATATTACCAGCGGCTACAGACATTCCTGGAGAACAAGAAGAAGATTGAGCGCCATAATGCAGGAAACCACAAGTTTTCAAGTATGACTGATAGCCTAATCTAACTTTCTGAAGTCTTTGTTTTAAAGCAGTGATATGTAAATGATGTTTAAAAAAACACACACACATAACATTTCTCTGCACTTTACAGTGGGACTGAATCAGTTTTCAGATATGACCTTTGCTGAATTTAAAAAGTCCTACCTCCTGACAGAACCTCAGGTATTATTTTTAACAGCCTCACGTGATCAATGAGGAAATAGGAAAGTACCACAATTCATGAATGTTTTACAACCTGACAGAACTGCTCCGCCACTAGAGGGAATCATATGAGCAGTAATGGGCCTTATCCTGATATGATTGACTGGAGAACGAAAGGACACTTTGTAACTGATGTCAAGAACCAGGTAGCTTGCTTATCTTGCTCTAATAATCCTCTATTGTACTTACAATTTATTATTTTTTTAAAGTAAATAGTGCTAATGCTTAATCGGTGACACTGTTTCAGGGGGCTTGTGGTAGCTGCTGGACTTTTTCCACCACAGGCTGTCTGGAGTCTGTCACTGCTATTGCCACAGGGAAACTCCTACAACTAGTATGTAAATGTTGCTTTTAATTTAGCTATGACAGTGAACATTCATGTATTATTGTTCAATTTAGTATCAACATTGTAATGAATATCCCTTTTTCTGCCCTTTGGCAAGTTCAAACAAACCCCAAAACAGCACATTAGTAACAAAATATAACAGATATATAAAACATCAGGGTATTTTGTCTAACCTCTTCTTGCATTGTTTTACAGGCAGAGCAGCAGCTTGTTGATTGTGCAGGTGCTTTCGACAATCATGGTTGCAATGGGTGAGTTAGACAAAACGATGAATTCATCTTGCCTTATTTTATGGTTTTAGGAGTAAAGTCTTAACTGTAAAATGGTCTAAACAACATTTTACTCCTGTCACATGCTTTTTAGTGGCCTCCCAAGTCATGCCTTTGAGTACATCATGTTCAACAAAGGTCTTATGACAGAACAAGATTACCCCTATAGGGCTATAGTAAGTATTTTACCATTTTAACTATTGTTTTCAAGAGTTCATTTATAAAGTGCTGACATTAGTTCATACTGTATTTGCTTGTAGCAAGGTGAATGTAGATTCAAACCAGAGTTGGCTGCTGCCTTTGTGAAGGATGTTGTAAACATTACAAAGGTAAGTGATGGTCTATGTACAAATATTATTAAAACTTCATGTCTTCGCTCTAACTGTTAAGTCCTGTTATTAGTATGATGAAATGGGCATGGTAGATGCTGTGGCCAGGTTGAACCCTGTCAGCTTTGCATATGAAGTGACATCTGATTTCATGCACTACAGAGATGGCATATACTCCAGGTTAGGATGAAATATATGTACATTTGCTTTTATACTGGATTTATTTCTGACAGTTCATGGGAATTTCTGTAATGTTATGACTGTATTTTATAGCACCGTGTGTCACAACACTACTGACATGGTGAACCACGCAGTGCTTGCTGTGGGCTATGCTGAGCAGAGTGGAACTCCCTACTGGATAGTGAAGAACTCCTGGGGAACCAGCTGGGGAATTAATGGGTCTGTTGGCATGATTTACTCAAATGTTGTGCTAAGGTTAAAAAATATATTAGTGATTATATATGAAACTTGACCATTTGACCAAGTTAATAACAATAAATGTGATGTCTTGTTATTTCCCATACAGATATTTCTACATTGAGAGGGGAAAGAACATGTGTGGACTTGCTGCATGTTCATCCTATCCTTTACCTTTGGTGTAAATGACTAAAAAGTATTTTCTTACACCATGAAAAGGGAGACAAGTTATTACATTTACTCTCACACAAAATCATTTTATGCACAATGAGTCATTGTAGTCTATACTAGCTGTCAGTATGAGAATAAGAATGATTTACATTCATTAAAAACATTCAATGACACTCCATTTCTATTAATATGCATAATGTTGAAGTTGTCTACTTTGTTAAAATTAAGAATTTGTAATATTCATGTTTGCAACCAAAATTATTGTACTGAAATAAATATATTCTCAGGGATTTGTGTGTGTGTGTGTGTGTGTGTGTGTGCCCTGTCTTTTTATGGATCACTTTCCATCAGTTTAATGGTGTTCATCCATTAAGTAGAGTTTAAAGACTTTAAAGACTGGAGAACTTATGTTTAAAATTTACTGTATTAAAATTAACTTGAAATGAATTTTTAAGTTAATTAAATACTGTGAGACTGTACTTCCTTGCTTAAATAGAATGTGCAATTCCACAGCAAACCAGTATGTGGCAACCTAAACCCACATCTTATGTTTGATCTACCACAGTGTGCGCCAGAGAGAAAGCAGTTATTTATGTACTTATTAGTCTGCGTTGAGACACGATTAAAAATCCACTCAACAAAAAGAGGATGAAGAAACGGAGAAAAGCTGCTGCTGAGGTACAACTGAAAACATGACAAAATTTATGTTGCAAACGAACAGGCGCTTAGCGGAAGTGACGTTACTTGCAGCTGTCCAATCAGAGAGCGAGCTACGAATACGCGGTAAGCGCGAGCTTTCAGCGGTGTTATGGTGATCTATGGCACTCGTATGTTATATCTGAATATCAAATTTTTGTGTTCGGTGGCGGTAATTGCAAAGGCATTTTGTGTGGCTTTCTCTTTTTGGTGTTTTAATGTTCACACGATGGCAGAAAGAGAGTAAAACTTTGCGTTGTGGGTGTTTTTGTGCTAAACCAAGTGTTGTAATGTCGCATTAATTCTAACACTGCATGGCCGTTTTTTGTGCGTTTGTGTTTGTTTGTGGGGTGGATTAAATGCCATATACATGAAAACTGAGGAATCATATTTACTATAAATTCACACACAATGCCGAGCCTTCCTCAAAACAATCTAAAGGAGCAACTGGAACGACACAATAATGCGGCACAGAACAAGTTGTCACTGCTGAAACTAAAGCCTGGGTAAGAACATTATTATATATTCTACAATAGATAACGTTAGATTGATTAGATTTAGCTACAGAGTAAAAAAAGTCAGATGCAGGATAACGTTAGATAGTTAAATTAAAGTACAGAGTAAAAACAATTCGACACAAAACAGATAGATACAGTCTTTCAAAGACAGTCTTTAACTAGATAGATAGATAAATTAAAGTGAACTGATCATATCAACATTTCAAACGTGTAGCCTAACCTCTGAAATTTCTCTGTTTAGGGGGTTTTGTTTCAAAAAGAAGTCTTCATCAGGTATCTCCAAAGTGGCAGTTCCTCAAAAGGTAACTGGTGCAAATGTCTTAGCAAACAGGAGTGTCAATGTCCCCCGCAGCTGTGAAGTAACCAAAACTCCTGTGACGTTTTCGCAAAAGCCTGAGAGAGCAGTTCCGAAAGTCAACTTCTTCACTGCACCCAGCAGACCGAAGACAAATACTGTTAATCCATTAGTCAACCCGTTTGCTGTGAACAAAACACCTCCTGTCCAATCTACCGTTAAGGATTTGCCAAAATCTGCAGCCTTACCTAAGGATCAAACTGTGGGTGAACCTAAGCGTGACATCTCCCAACTCTCCTTCAACGAGTGGGATGACTTGGATGATTTTGAAACCCCAGTCAAGGCAAGAGTAGCGTCCCCAGTTACAGAGACCTCTACAAAAAAGCTAAGTGTATCGGACCAGAGCACGTCCCCAAATTCCTCTTGTACTATAAGCGATGAGACTACGTTAAATGGAGGTTCACAGGTTACAGACACCATAACTGCCCCAAAGGACGTCCTGTCAGCTGCTAATAGAGTCAGCATAGAGCCTGCTGAGAGAGAGCCAGAGGACTCGCCCATTAAAAAATCTAAAAGGCATAAGAAATCATTCCAGCAAAAGGCGTTACTGAGTGACACCGAAGATGAGGAGATCATTGACTGTATTACACCAGATAAAAATGAAAAGGACATCAAGTGTATGACAAGTTAGTGCACCTCAATTTCTTCAGTGGGTTTACCCCTAATTTGTAAATTTTTCACATGTTAAAGAAAAGGTTGGTGTGTTTAGATATTAATGTAAAGCTCACAACGAAATAATACACAGTATTTGAATTGCAGCTGCTGAAGAAGAGCAGTGGGCTGAGACAAACATCATAGACATTGATGAGACTGAGACAGACAACTTTTATGAGGATTTCATCCCCCCATCCCCTGTTCCTGAGGAGACGAGTCCCGTTGACTCAGAAAAGGAGAAAAGGTAACATGAAAAAAATGAAATATTGCAGAAAATAAGTACAGTTTCTTTTTGTTTTAAGTTTGTTCTAAAACTCTGTTTTATAGTCCATCTGACCCTGTTACACATGCTGACAAAAATGTTCCACCTCATGAGTCTGCCTCAAACCTGTCAGCACCCTTGAATGAGCCTGCTCAAGAATTAAAAGGTATCATTAATGCAGGATTTAACTTTTTGGTATTCAAACATTTGCAATAAATGAAATGATGTAATGTGTCTAATGTGCATGCATTTGTTTTAGGACCTGATGATGCTCTCTTTACTGTTATGGAGTCTATTTGTCGTCTAGTGGACACTATTCCAGAGCATGAACTCATAGGACTGACCTGCGGCACAGAGCTATTACTGCAGAGAGCACAAAGGTAAAGCAACAAAGGAGTACTTTGGCTGGGTAAATTAAAAAATGTATATTTTGAATAGTCTTGTTACTTTTTTTTTTTTTGCATGAAATATGCTTTTAAATTGTAAAATATTCTGCATAAAGTCAGCTTTTAAAAATAAAGGCTGTTGTAAACCTTGAAAAAATTTGGCATTGTGACATTTTTATTATTATTATTATTATTATTTTTTTTTTTTAATGTCAGATGGTCTTTTTTTGTAAAATTCACCCTATTACTCGTTAGGGAGGAAATGTTCCAGTTATGAAAGCGTGATATTAATTTTTATTGTTTTCTATTACTATTAGTGTTTGATGACATTACTGCTTGTTTCAGTATAACTAATACCTCTCCATTATACTGTGTGTCTGTCTTTACCACAGGAAAAGGATTCTTGCTAATGGTGCACCATCTAGAACATTTCAGTTAGACCCAGCAGCATCTCCATATTCTAGTCTGCAAAACAGACAAAGGTTTGGAGTCACACCCTGTAGTCTAACATCATCTATGACCCCAATGACCCCAGAGGCTGTCAAAACAGGCTTTCCATTTCGCAAGTCCTTTGCCTCCGTCATATCTTTGGAAAATGACAGTGTGTTTGAGGATTCTGACTGCATCATCAGTGGGGTTGAGACCCCTGGTGGTTCCTGGAATCCTAACAGCACCGCAAAAACAGCAACTAGTTGGGACATCTCAAACAGGTCAAGTCCCCCTTCAAGCAAATCTGAGACAAAAACAGATAAGTGCTACTCAAGGTTGTCCTTCAATGAGTCAAACAATCAGACTGTGGGTGGAGATCAGGTTGACTTGTTTTATTCCCCCAAAAGAGTAGATTCAGGAAAGAGAAATGCTGAGAGCGGTGTTGAAACCAACATGGAAGTACCCAACTGTTCTCGAACAGATACAGAGCCACTTGATGACTTCCTAATTGATGACTTTGATATTGATGATTTTGATGAGACTGATGTTCCAGATTATTTTGAAGAACCTCCAAGTGTCTTGGCATCAAGAGACAGCTTTGGTGCAAAATCGCCGTCGGTGCGGGAGGGAGGGTCTTCAAAACCTTTGGAGATAAAGACAGTAACACCGCCAGCACTAAAACCTACCAAAACTTCCGACCCTGGTAGGTTTAAGTAATGTAATATCCCTTACAGTTTAGTTCGTGTAATTAAAGAACCCATGAAATGGCATGATGAGCAGTTATTTGGTAACCGTTTATGCCTTGATCTGCAGAACCTGTGTACAGAAACCCAGCTCATGACCGCTTTAGAGGCTTCAGCTTTCCTCACAGCCCAGAGATGATGAAGATCTTCCATAAGAAGTTTGGGCTGCATCAGTTTCGCTTCAATCAGCTGGAGGCTATTAATGCCACACTGTTAGGAGAAGATACGTTTGTACTGATGCCTACAGGTTTGTTAGAAATGTTATAACAACATGAGTCATTATGACTCATATTTCTTGTTTATTTTGATGTTCGACTAGACATCCCAGCACACTATGTCTTGTCTTCACCTGCAGCATGTCTGGCTGCATCATTTTTTGCATGTTTAATATACATGTATAAATATAGTGTTCATGAACTAGTGGTTAGCCAGTGCCATTTTTTTTCAGTGGTTTTACAATATTTAAAGATATTTATGGCCAGTGGTGCAAATCAGTTGAGATTTGCACAAATTTATTTGATAACACTTTACAATAAGGTGTCATTTGTTAACATTAGTTAATGTATTTACTAACATGATAATGAACAATGCATTTATTACTCTATTAATCTTTGTTAATGTTAGTTAATGAAGGAAATTGTTATTCATGTTAGTTCACAGTGCATTAACTGTTAACAAACACAACTTGATTTTAATAATGCATTAGTAAATACTGAAACTAACATTAAGGTTAATAAATGTTGTAGAAGTATTGTTCATTCTTAGTTTGTTTGCTAATGTTGTTAACTATTGTTAACTAATGAACCTTATTGTAAAGTGTTACCATTTATTTTATAATTAAAAATAGTTTTATGCAATATTTGAAAATAAATTATTTATTCACAAATCTGTAAGTAGACTTTGGTAAATGCCTGTAATCTTAAAATGGCAAATATATCATTTGAATGTACTTTTTTAATGTATAAGCATATAATGTAATATAATGATGATTGAGAGATGTATCTTAAATGTTAAACAAACATTCCTTAAGCGTGTTGAATCATGATACATTGTATTTGTTTTTGTTTTTTTGGATAAAGTAAACCTAAGTTCAGTCTGGCCATCTTGAAATATGAAGTTATTCTTACATTTACTTTCTAAAAATAATTAAATATTTCACAGCAAAAAGACGTAGCATGACATGAAATTGAGGCAGTCTCAATTTTTTTGAGCATTAAAGCTGTGTACTTTCTCTCTTTCTTTTGTTTCAATGTTTTCTTTCTCTGTGTTAAGATACCAGCAATTTTTTTTTTTTCCAGCAAGTGTTTCCTAATGATGATATGTTACAATGTGACACAACTCCTTTACAGGTGGTGGTAAAAGTCTCTGCTATCAGCTTCCTGCTTGTATCTCTGCTGGAGTGACTGTTGTCATTTCTCCTCTACGGTCACTCATAGTTGACCAGGTCCAAAAGCTTACGACATTAGATGTAAGTCCATCTTTTCCTTGTGCTCAGTAATTGTCTTAACCTGATCAAAACAGCTGCTTACTGTGAAATTTTGTGTTTCAGATCTGTGCAACTAGTTTATCTGGGGACAAAAAAGATAGTGAGGCTGCAAAGATCTATATGCAGCTGTCTAGGAAGGATCCCCCCATCAGACTGCTTTATGCCACTCCTGAGAAGGTGGGATTCAAATCAGACAAGTGTATTGCAAGTTTGCATACATATCTATAACAGTATTGATATTTGTAGTTTTTGTTCTCAGGTGTGTGCAAGTGGACGGATGATCAGTGCTCTTCAGAATCTGTATGAAAGGGGTCTGCTGGCTCGTTTTGTCATTGACGAGGCCCATTGCGTCAGTCAGGTAAACTTGACTGAAAATTGTATAGTGTAACAACAACAGTCAAATATATGTGATTTAAGTACTGAAGACAAGACAGTGTTTTACAAAAACAGAAAATATTGGCACTGTTAAAAGCAACATAACAAAAACATTGTAAAATAAATAGATCCCTTTCTTCCTCAGTGGGGTCATGACTTCAGGCCAGACTTCAAGCGCTTGCATGAGCTCAGGCGGATGTTTCCCAATGTTCCTATAATGGCACTGACGGCCACAGCCACTCCTAGAGTTCAGAAAGACATTCTTAACCAGCTGGCAATGACCCGTCCTCAGGTGTAAGTTTTCCTGCAAGCAATTGCTGATTCACGTTTTTCTAAAAAGCATGACATTCTGATTAATGCCACTCTCACGCTGATTATAATATGGATGCAGGATTATTTTAAACCTTGCCTTCCTTCAAAATACAGAGTAACATTTTTACATTTTAAATAAATGTTTATATGATTGTTCTGGCAGAGGAGGATGCATTAAATTGATCAAAAGTGACAGTAAATACATTTAGAATGTCACAAAAGATTTTTATTTAAAGCAGATGCTGTTTAAAAATCTTACCAATTATATATTCTTTGATACTCAGCCATGAAATCTACAGATATCATGTACATGTGTTAGTCATATTAAAATGATAATATTTTCATAGATTCACTATGAGCTTCAACAGGCACAATCTCAAATATTCAGTTTTGCCAAAAAAGCCCAAGAAGGTTGATGAGGAATGCATTCAGTGGATCAAGAAATATTACCCACGTGAGTGCTGTCCAGATTGAGTCAGTCTTTAGCAATTATAATTTCTCACCACAACATGGAGACCTTATAAATCATGTTGACCGTGTGTGTAGGTGACTCTGGGATTGTGTACTGCTTGTCTCGTAATGACTGCGACAATCTGGCTGACAGTCTTCAGAGGGCTGGGATCGCAGCGCTGGCCTATCACGCTGGCCTGAGTGACAGCGACAGGGAATGTGTCCAGAATAAATGGATCAACCAGGATGGCTGCCAGGTGAGGCACTCAGTTTTTTAAATTACTATAAAACATGGACCAGTTCTTTTGACCGGGCATTTTCATTTTCACAGCTTCCCAGAAATACCGCTTTTTATCTTTCTTTTTTAGGTTATGTGTGCCACCATTGCATTTGGCATGGGAATCGATAAGCCAGATGTGCGTTATGTGATCCATGCCAGTTTGCCCAAGTCCGTGGAGGGTTATTACCAGGAGTCAGGCAGAGCTGGTCGAGATGGAGAAATTTCCCACTGCGTCCTCTTCTATTCCTACAGTGATGTTATCCGCATCAAGAGACTCATTGCTAGTATGTCCTGCAGGTTTATTGTTTGTTCTTGTAATAAAACTAGGATATATTGGTGTGTTAACTGTAGACTATCCCTTAATAAAACCGAGCAAGACATAGAAATATAACAGAGAACTTTAAATGTTGCATTTGTTATTTAGTTAAATGATGTTTTAAGGTGCTCTACAGAAACATGCATTTGGGATACTAAAATCCAGACACTATTATACAATCAGTTAACCTGTCTGTGTGAGCGTGGCCTACATAACGGTTAATATAATTGCAGTGGATAAAGATGGCAACCAGCAATCCAAAGCCACCCACATCAACAACCTGCACAGCATGGTGCATTTCTGTGAGAATGTGGCCGAGTGCAGGAGAATCCAGTTGCTGGCTTACTTCGGCGAGCACACGTTTAATACAAGCTTCTGTAAAGAGCATCCTGAGGTCATCTGTGACAATTGTGCCAGACCACATGTAAGACCATCATTGAATCATTTCATTCTTTACAGTGTACATTATGCAAATGTCATGCATAATAATAATAAACTGTATAATTGTACACAGCCGTTGGTTGAAATTGGATATAGTTTGCTTGCCAAACAAGTTAATTGTTACTTGCTATGACTAATTATTTACTGGTATTTTGAATAGTGCCATTTTATGTTAATTACAGATACAAATAAAAATTTATGCATCTTATTGCTTGTCTCCAGAAATATAAATCAAGAAATGTCACTGATGATGTGAAGAAGATTGTGAGGTTTGTGCAGGAGAACTGTGAGAAGGTTGGAAACAGATACGGCAAATCCGCCCAGCAGAACAGGCTCACTCTCAACATGCTGGTCGACATATTTCTGGGTAAGAAGCCTAGCGGGATTTGACTGTCATAAATGATAGTGTGAATATTACTATGAATATCCTTTGCCTCATCCAGTGCTTGAGATTTAGTGCCTGTCAGGATGGCTGCTCGAGTCCTCAATAAGAATATCTCTGTGCGGCAGGCTCCAAAAGTGCTCGGATCCAGTCCGGAATGTTCGGGGTAGGAGCAGCATATTCCAAACACAATGCTGAGAGGCTTTTTAAGAAACTGGTGCTGGATAGTGTTCTGATGGAGGACCTCTACATCACTAACAATATGCAGGCAGTGGCCTATATCTCTGCTGGGCCTAAAGCCATGAGTGTACTGAGTGGCTGCATGCAGGTGAGACTATTAATGTTATTCTCTCCTGTGACACTGATTTTATGTGACACCAATGTTGTATGCTCTTGTTAATGACCATACCCCATTGCAGGTTGAGTTTGTTGAGACAGAGAGTGCGTCCAGCATCAGAAAGCACAAAGCCTCTGTGATTGAGAACGTTTCGAAGAGAGAGGAGATGGTTAAAAAATGTCTACAGGAACTCAATGATCTGTGCAAGAAGTTGGGCAAAGTCTTCGGCATTCATTACTACAACATTTTCTCTACAGCCACACTCAAAAAGATCGCTGGTTAGCAAATTTTCATTACATATAACATACACATTACATTACATATAATATGCAAGCGCACACCCACACATATATATGTATATGTGTGTGAGTGTATATAATACATATACACACATATACATATGTATGTGTGTTTATATATGTGTGTAAACTATTTAATTAAATTCTATCACTTGTTGTAAATGTTTCTAAAAGCCTGTGTATTTATATTTAAAAAAAAAAATAAATAAATTGTGGAGGGAAGGAGTAAATTAATCATTTAATTAAGGCTACATTATGCTGTCATTTAGTATCTGAAATGTGCTGATTTAACAGAAGTTACTTAAGTGTTTTTTTTTTTTTTTTTTTTTTTTCTTCTTCCCCAAGCAGCTTTACATAATGTGTTACGAGGATGAAACACCTCATTAAGTTAAAGCAATTAATTCCCTTTTTCATAGCCCCATGTGCTCTGTGTTAAATGTATTGTGATGCATTTCTGTGCAGAAACACTGTCGTCTGATCCGGAGGTTCTGCTGCAGATTGATGGTGTGACCGAAGACAAGCTGGAGAAGTATGGAGCTGAGGTTATTGAACTGCTGCAGAAGTACTCAGAGTGGCAGCTGCCTGGTGAGGGTTTGACAGCGCACCATATAGATTGTCCTCAAGATAAACGCTTTCCATGACACAATAAATAATCCTATGTTACAGTAATCCTTTCTAGCTTCCCCAAGTCTAGAAATGCAAATACGCATCTATAAGATGTGGTCACATTTACTGCAGACAAAATCCAGTTGGTCATGCACATTCAGCTCTTTGACCAACAGAAAGCTGCTTGGTTTAAAAGTGATGATTTTGTGAGCTGTGCTTCATACATTGCTATATTATTGACAAAGGACTTTTTTTTTGCCTATGAAATATCGCTAATGTGATTGCAAGTTTAGGGTGTATAAAGTTACAATATATCTAAAATACTATAGAGATCCTCTAATTTTACTAGCTGAGATTACTATTAGTTTAAAGCTCCCTCATACATATTTAATCAATGTGATTTCCCTTAATCCAAGATAAGTTCAAAATGCCTAATATAATAAGAAAATATTACAGTTGTGATTTGGCTTGCTCTACCTATAAACTTTAAAACCGATCATATTTCAGCTAGCTCAAAACAGCAACCTATAAAGCTCCTGAAATGAAGTAGCTTAAGAGATATAATGTTCTCACACTTCCTCTGCAGCTGAGGCACAGACAGAGAGTTCAGGATGGATTGACACAACAAGAGGCCATCAAAACGAGGAAGATGACGATGATGAAGGGGACACCACATCAACCTATTTCAGAAGCACCTCTGGACGAGGAGCAAAGAGAAAGCAAGGGTCTTACTCCAGGAAACCCAAAAGAAGAAAAGGTGCCAGCGGCCAAAACTCTTCCTCTAAAGGGTCAGTATGTTATAGCAGAAACATTGTTGGATTGTGCTGACTTTCATATCAGCTATATGAAACCAAATTAACTTGCCCTCTCCCCCTTTATTGTAGTGGATACAGCAATAACTGGTCTTCATCAAGAGGAAGAGGAGGATACAGGGGTGGTAATCGAAGTGCGGGCAGAGGTTCCAGGCCGGCTCCATCAGTCCCAGCAGTGAAGAGGCCTGGCTTCATGGCTTTGCCCACCCCACAGACTGCTGCTCGTCCGTTCCTCAAACCAACATTCTCTCACCTCTAGAATCAGAATACTTCTACTGGTAATGTCATTTAATGTGACTTTGTGAATATCTGTAATTTGTAAAGACATTTTATACACTGATTTTTAATAAATATAATTTTGTGGTGTATATTAGTTTAAAATTTTGATCTATATAACATTGAAGCACAAGGGTGTAATATTTCAAAACACTTTTTTTTTTTTTTTTTTTTTCAAATATATTTTTGCTACAGGTTTTTTTCTTAAAACGAAAATTAACAACAACAAAAAAAAAAAAGTGCTGTCATCCCATTTCTTCTTGCTATATCATCTTTAAGAGGCCAGTATAGTTTGCTGTAAGTTTACAAAAATATTTTGGGGGAAATGCCACAGTGAAGCAGTGATGCCATTTTATTATAAAGGAGATGGTTATTAGTCTAATTTCTTGAATTAGCAAATTAGAGAACCATCTGATTAATTCCTACATACAGCATTTTTGCACTGTGAACTATAAACCACAAGATATCTCAACTCTTTTGAATGTTTATTTCAAGTTTGAATATTTCCATGGCACCAGTTACAAGGGACTATCAGTGAAACAATTTCTTTATACCATTTTCATGGAAGGTTTCCTACAGTACAAAGATGATTTTGGAATGAATCTGACTTAACGGGAACTGCGTTTGGCACATAAATTTTGTATATAGTTCAATATTCATATATTAAGGAACTAAACAGCAACCTTCAGTCCCGGATAGAAAAGATGCAGATTACAGAAAAACACGCCCACAGATAGACATCTATGCATAAACAAATGTGCATGTATATGCGTATCTGTTGAGGGGACTGTGGGGGCTGGCAAAGTGACAAAAGCACAGTACAGTAAATGAAACGTGTTGCCACCACTGATCTTTACAGGATCTCAGCGCCATAGTGAATCTTAAAGCTACGGTTCAGGTGAAGTCAGATTTTACCAAATAATTTGGGAATTTGTATGCAAGCATGTAAGGAGCAGTTCATTCTAACGATGATGAAATTTAAAGTCCCTGGTAGAATAATTATCCGAACTTAACCAAGTCGATCTGAGACGTCACGCAGCTGCTGTCTAATGCGAGTGGTTCATTGAATTACCTCAAGGAATCTCTTTTAGAAACATGGAGGACATCTTGACCTTACTTGGAATGCGGTCCAAATCTCTTTAAGAACAGCAGCCACTCAATATGATTTCACAACAGAATGTAGCCACCAATACCAGATCTTGAACATTAAAATCACCATCTTTAATAGGTTTGCTTGAAGCTGTAATATTTTGTTCATGCTGTCAAGGTATATTTGAAGCCGGTGAAGTGCTTTATCTGCAGTGTACAGTAATACTCCCGAAAGTCTACTTTTTATAAGTGTCATGGCAAGTGTTTAACTTCCATTATACTTACACTTGCATACTAAGAAGCATAAAAATACTTCTGTACAAAGTTCACAGAGGGACCTTGTGAAATAACCCAGTTAGATAATTACAGAAATGATCCAATTTAGCTGACAATTGTCCTTTACAGGACCCTTGCATTCATCACAGTCAAACCTGGCCATTCCGTACAGTACAAGAAAACTGTCTAGAGACAAAAGTATGAAGTAGAAGCGCACAAGGACAGTAGTAGCAATTGCCCTTGATCTACTAGTCTAGGAAGCAGTGCACCAGTTGAAACTTGTGCAATAGGATTTCAAGGATGAAGAGAAGCGTAAAACTTCTGAACAACAGGACACTGACCGTTCAGGATCCAGACAAGAGAAGTGCTCACAATGAGTATAAAATGTAGCAAATTTTGGCAATAATCGTCATATAAAATGAGCCTTTTAGTTAAAATGCAATTTTGTCTCTAACTTAAAAGGAAATGGATTCATTCCAAACTCCTTAGAAAACATCAGGTAGTCTGACTTGCTACACAACAGCACAAAAACCATCAAAATGATTCATCTGCATGATTCTATAATTCAGGTTATTGCTTATTGAATGGCGCTGCCATGCAGGACTGACCACTGAGGCTACATAATGCTGTCAATGAGTAAAATTCGATCCACTTCAATTCTATTATTTTTCAAAACCTTTACTGGTCTTCCAAGTTTTTATTTTTTTTTTTTTTTCTCAGCTCAAAATCCATTTATTGATATTCTGAATCAAACCCCATCATCAATGGCATGCAAGTACTCATCAGAGCAATACCGTTGTATTATTGTACTGTGAAAATAACTGTTTGATCAGATTCTACAAAAATATAAATGGATTTATGCCACCACAACGCTGTTATAAATTTGGCACATCAGAGATGTTATAAATGCATGCATGGATACTTGTCAAAGTAAGAGACATGCATAACTCCAATGGCCCTCTCTCTTTTCCATGTGTTTCAGCAGTTCCTGCTACGGTTTTCCGTGCGCCTCATATTTGTCCGTCGTAGCAAAAACCAGTTTCAGCTCCTGTGGTCGGTGGAAGACAGCGGTTCTACCAAATGGTTATAAAGGCATGTGACCTGACTGCACAGTTCAGCTAGTAAAACCAATTACTGTTACAGTCAACTGCTTCCTAAAACGCATCTCAGCCGTCGTTTATTCACTAGCACCATAGTGATTCTGGCCTCAAACACAAACACAAACACAACAGCAGATTGTGATTGGTGGATTGAAGCATGTTCATTTAAAATAACTGTACTAGTAAAGCCAAGCTTGGGAGCTGCCACAAACTAATGCTAAAAGCTGCAGTTATTGTGAGTACCAATGTAAGATCTAAAACATCCCCTAATTACCACTAGCTGTTACTTGTCTCTCAACCCTAGACTCTTTTTCACTGTACACAAAAATAAGTCCGCTCCTTCTGCATTCTTCTGCATTTTGCATTCACTTCCTCTATTTTTCGCTTTCACATCAATAGCAGTTTCAAAGGGGCAGGCATTAAATAGATCATGTATGGTAAAATAAAACCCCTGTCCAACTTGCATGCCACTGGAAGAATCTTCTGTCTTCAAATAAATAATATAGACTAATCAGGACGTGGTGTACTAAAGATTAAACCTGGCCTTCTAGTACATATTGCCAAAAACAGCAATCATTTAAAATATGAGCATACACACACAAACATACACACACAGTCTTTTGGCTAAACTGTGTATAAAGTCATCAGTATTGTTCAAATGGAGGGCCAATATACAAAGCACAGGGACGGTTTTCTCATTACTGATTAAGTGAATTAGAAATGGATTGTAGATCTGGATTAAAATCTTTCCCGCGTCTCCCTTGACAGAAACGCCATAGATTCTAGACCTCATCTGGAACACAGAGCTAAAAAAGGTATAATTTAATTTTCAATAACAAAATAACATTTCAGTTTCTGTTAAAATATACATGGAAAAACTGTCGATATATTAGGAAACTAACTACTTTTTGTACAAAAAGTACAGCATTGTTATTGTAATTAAGAATAATCATAGCATGATATCCACAGAATACAAACTTAAAACCAAGGTCGATATGGAATAAAAAAAATTATTACTTTATACAATGGGATTTCTTTCTACTGAGAGACTCAGAATGGAACATTAAAAAAAAAAAAAAAATTATAAAGCAAATACACATTCATGAAAAAAATTGATGTACTTATTTCTTAAAAACCAAACCCTTACAGTATTGCACATCTACTGTAGCTAGATTGGATCTATGGGTGCTAGTTGCTTTTAAATCAATCATGTTAACTTCAACAGATACTGACACTATTGGGTCACATGACAGAACACAATTTATACCAATTAATTGTGTATCCATTAGAACCTTTTTAAAAAGAATTCTACTTCACAGCTTGCTACCGCCTAAACACAATTATATTCCTAAAACATATTTGACACCCTAAAACTCAAGCCACCAAATACAGAACTCAAATGTACCCATCAATTTTATTCAAATAACATCATTTCCAGTCTTTCCTCAACTCTCGCTTCCAAAATAACTTCCACATTCTTACCTTACATATAACCCTCTGCTGATCTGATCGTTGATGTGGTAAATTATAGCAGCCTTCAGAATTTACTAAGAGTTACACGACGGATGGATATGAATTATGCATAAACTCAGAAAAGCATTGGTTTTCAACTTTCTCGTGCTTTCCAAACCCACTATACCGTACCAACTTGACAATGCACCACATTCTCTAATAAGACTTTAATAATTATTTTAAAATAAATATAAATGAAGGCAACATTCTCGTTGCAACAAAATATTCCATATTCCCTATTTAAGGAACGATATATTCTTCTCAAGTCTTTGAATTAAGTTTTGTTTGTTTTTTTTCTTATTTTTTTTGTAAAAATAAAATACCTGAAATGACCTGAAATCCAAAATAAGGAAACCAAAAAAAAAAGAAAAAAAATTGTCTTTGTAAAAAAAAAAAGACGACAAAAGTAAAGGTGTAAAAATGGACGGGGGAGAAAGAACTAAAAGTGGAAGAGAAGAGGAGCTGTGGGCCCGGTGGGCCACCGTGTGTCAGCAGGAGTGTCATGAAAGAAGCTGGGTTCATGGGACAGGTCGATGCCCTCCGTCTCTCTCTCCACGTGTTTAGCGTCTTCTCGACCCCAACAAGGGAGGCTTTACGAGCTTTAGTGCCTCATTTTCACTTGTTAATGAGCAGTCCGCCCACCCAGCGGAGCTTGCAGGCAAACCACCGTCTGAGGGGACAAAAGTATTCGTAATGGAACTGCTCAAACTCGGGGGTCTGGCGGATATCACGTAAAAATGCAATGTCAAGATCGGACTCAGTGAGGATGATGAGGAGGAGGAGCAAGACAAAGAGGAGTCCAATGGTCACAAGGAGTAGACGGAGTACACTTAAAACAAACTTATTCACCTGTTCCGTCTCGCTGAGCGCAGCCTCCCCGCCTGCGCTCTGCACGGGGCCCGCCGCCCTACTGTCCGCTCCTAACTCGGCCATGTCGCCCACAGTGGGCGTGCCCGCCTCCGACTCTTTCTCCTCTTCGATGCTGCAGGGGGCGCCGTTGATCTGGCGCGAGGCCGCCAGCTCCAGGCTGTGCTCGGCCACCGGTGTGGGCAGCACGCTGTCGGATGGACTGTAGGTCTCATCAGAGATGACCGCCGTCCCGTCGCTGGAGTCCGTCACCTGGCTCCGCGAACGTGGGATGAAGGAGTCACCGTGGGACACGGACCGCACGGGAGTGGAGTGGGCGCTGTCCCGCAAGGATTCCAGACCTGGATGGATGGAACAGGAAGGATAAGAGAGACAAAAAGACAATTTAATGAATTAAGATATAAGATTTTGTGTGACTGCTTACAATGATTTTGCTCAAGTTTAATCAAGGTTGGGTTAAACATTCAGTGCTTTTCTAGGTTACCATTGTGTCTGATGCCGAGTTCACACTGCACGATTTTAGCCCTGATTTTCACTCGCTGACAGGTTTTGCGAAAAATGCCAACAAATGCCCAAAATCGGAGGCAAATAGGTGCTCGTTCACGTGAGTGACAATCACACAGTGTGAATTATCAAAGACGCGATCTGAGAGAATCAGATCAGAATCAGCCCGTGAAATATTTGGCATGCTAAATATCTGGATTCTGGTGATTCAGAATCCTGCTGTGTGAAATGAGTTCTGACTGACCTACAGCCAATGAGAGAGCAAGATACAGAGCAGCGGTTGGTTTGGGGAGGAGTTATAGACCACAATATCAACAATCCTTGCTCCCCGCATCTCCCCAACTATTTCCTCCTCCATAATCTTTTTTTTCTTTTTTGCCCTTTTGCTGCAAATCGGCACACAGACCATTTGTATCGTGAACTTCTTACGGGCTACCACTTTTAATAACATTTCCAGTCTCAAGCGAGAACTCTTATCTTGTGTTATTTCTTTATCACTTCTCGTGTGCGTTTGGTTGTGAAAGTAGTTTTGTGGACCAGACAGAGTTGTTGACGATATTGTGAAGTCATGCAGTGTGTAACCTCCTGTCGCCGATTCATCGTGCAATGTGAACACAGCAGCAACTGAATTCTACCCCAGATAGTCGTGCAGTGTGAAAATAACGGTGATCCGATGACTTGGAAAATCGTGCAGTGTGAACTCTGCATAAGTTTGTCTTTAAAATGTCAATAGCTTCTTTGGTACCATAATTTGACCAGTACTGTAATATGTGTTGTCTTTATTCAAATGTAAATGTTTTTTTAAAGGGACATCAGATGAAAAATTCACTTTTACATGGTGTTTGTATATAAATGTGTTTTAACAGTGTGTTACACCATGCTACAATGAAAAAATCCATTCACTCCTTGTTTTTAATCCCCAAAAATCCTAAACGGTCTCAATTGGCGAGCCTTTTTGATTTTCTGAACAATATGACATCATACTGCTCAGGCTCCACCCACGGCCACTGATGGACTGTCCCGTATTAGCATATTTCTGCCCTCAGCCTGTATGCTGTCTGCCATTTTCTCCACACTCGAGCAGCTGTAGCAACAACGTCTCGTAAGCAATGCGGGTGTTTTGTAGTTGGATATAGAAGTCTTCATTTTCTCCTGACATGAGAGCCACTGAGGACGCAGTGGATTAGTTTTATTTTTGATGGAAATGAACCACCAAATACACAAAAAAAAATACAGAATAGAGGGGAGGGGAGGGGTGGGGTGGGGTCATTATTCTTTAAAGAGAC